>JAQMRL010000003.1:113333593-113387141 GCA_035578175.1 Catonia carolina
AATTTGAACCGCATGCCGCGCGTAAAACTTGTCCATGGCACATCACGGAGTAAACATGTTGTGCGTTAACGCGTCCATGGCATTGAATGGGTTAAAACAATGCATCACAAATGCTCTCGCTACAGTTGACCATCATATGCTTGTATGAGTATGGAAAGAATTCAACAACCGTGTTATATCTGTCGTGTTACGAACGGTGCACACATTGAATATTTATGAACAAAAACCTAATTAATTCTTGTACATTATCATGTAAGTAATCATCTTAACTTTAAAAAATAGATTTCCTATAAGCTATCGAAAGTGTCTATTTCATTTGTTATCACCCAGTATATCGATGTCCTGTTTTCCGGATGTTAGTACCAAAACGATTAATATAGGGTGATTCAAAAAGAGCGCCGGTTTTGATATATCAAATTAAGAGATTTATTTTATTGAAAAACTGAAAATAAATACATCAACAAGTTCATCTTACCTTCCGATTTTATGTATGAAAAATGATGTCATGCATGTGTCCTCCTCTACTGCGCTGGCATGCATCAACTCTGTCCATGAAATTGGATATTACTGCACGACAAGTTTCGACTATGTGGGACAAGTTTCCGTATGTGGGGTTTTCTAAACCCCACATACGGCAGTTCTGTTTATTAACAAAACCGTTTAAGTGGAAGTGCGCCTCATCACTGAAAATGATTTTGTTTGCGAAGGTGTCATCATCCTGCTGTTTTCTCAATACCCAGTCAACAAACTGTCGTCTCTTCTGGTGGTCTGCCACTTTCAAATGTTGCGTCAACTGAATTTTATACGGGTGATATTGGAGATCGTACCGAAGAATTCTCCGTGCAGAAGAACATCTTAAACCCAATTGTTGAGAACGGCGACGTATTGATTTTGCTGGGCTAACAGCCACACTGTCACGAACCAACGCAACGTTCTGCTCAGTTCGGTCAGAACGACGACGTCCAGAACTTTTAAGGTCGATTGTTGAACCCGTCTCAAAAAACTTTTTCATGAGCCTGCGAACTGTTGATTCATTCGGTGCTTCATACGTCCTAGAGTACCGCGAAGTCGCCTGACAGTAGCCGCATAACTCTCTCCACCCTGGTAAAATGTTTTGACGATTAACACTCGTTGCGCAATAGTAAACTTCTCCATGGTTAGACAGAGACTGCGAGAGTATTACACGGCGAACAAGAGAAACTACAACTGAATCGTCAATCGGAATGTTCTCCGAAATAGAAATGAGGTCAAACAATGTTGCCAACCGATAAACAAAAATTTATCAGCCGTTTAAAAACCGGCGCTCTTTTTGAATCACCCTATAGTATTGCAAATTGAATTAATAAAATTGATCTATGTTTTGTTTGTTTTGATTTCAGAGCATCGAATTACAAGTAGATAATTGTAAAAAACAGAATTGTTTGACATTAGCTACTCCAATAGGCACAAATAAATTTCTAAACGTAAATGGGCCGTTACAAATTGGTGGTACTCACTTTGATCTCGGATTTGTTGCAAGTGGAATGAATTGGACGCATAAACCTAGAGGCGTTGGTTTTGATGGCTGCGTACAAAATTTTACATTTAATAATAAGGTTTGTATTAGTTTAGTTTTGTTGTATTCTCTTTTTTTTGTACAATGTTTTTAGACTGGCTAAGTTAAACATCTATACTGATATTTTTTTTTTCTATATAAATATATAGGAACGAAAGTATTGTTTTCATATAGATTTTTCAAAATAGAGTTTTCACTGGTTCACATTTTCAGACCCCCTGAATCCAAAAAAAACATGTTTTCAGCAATAATTGGTCTGTGTGTGTGTGTGTGTGTGTGTGTGTGAACAAAATATTTCAAAAACGGAACATTGTATAAAGTTGAAACTTAAACTTAAATAAGGTACCACTAGAGGACGCAACATGTTCATGTTCATTAAAATCGATCGACTAGAATTAGTAGTTTATTTGTGTAATTTTTCGCTTTTTTGCAATTTTCTCAAAAATGGCTCATACAATTTTTTTAAAATCACCATATTTACTATATTTTTAAACGCTTTTAACTTACTCTTGGAAGCATCAAATCTTGCAACTTAAAATTTTAATACTTCTACCGTATCAATATGAATCAAACTTTGCACACTTGTTTATCTTCGATGACAATACGCTGTGGAGGTGTTTGTAAAAAAAAATTTTAAAATTCTAAAATTTTATAACGCTTTTAATTTAACTTACTCTTGGATCCATCAAATCTTGCAACTTAAAATTTTAATACTTCTACCGTATCAATATGAATCAAACTTTGCACACTTGTTTATCTTCGATGACAATACGCTGTGGAGGTTTGTAAAAAAAAATTTTAAAATTAAAAAAAAAATTTAAAAAACGCTTTTATTTAACAATTACTTAAAACAATTAACTAAAAAGAGAAAAAGAAAAAAAATTTACAAAAAAATCACAGGAAAAAAATTACAAAAAAATCAAAAAAAAAATTAAAAAAAAAAGTTTTTAAGAAACGCTATTATTTAACAATTAATCAAAAAAAAAAATGAACTAAAAATAAAAAAATAAAAAAATTTACAAAAAAAATTACAAAAAAATCAAAAAAAAAATTAAAAAAATTTTTTTTTTAAGAAACGCTATTATTTAACAATTAATCAAAGAAAAATGAACTAAAAAGAAAAAAAGAAAAAATTTACAAAAAAAAATCACAGACATTACAGTTAAAAATAAAAGCGTGGCGCATTAATATATATATAATATTTATTGTAAAATATTCGTTGTAAAATATTGTATATATTAATGCGCGCCACGCTTTTATTTTTAACTGTAATGTCTGTGATTTTTTTTTGTAAATTTTTTTCTTTTTTTCTTTTTAGTTCATTTTTCTTTGATTAATTGTTAAATAATAGCGTTTCTAAAAAATTTTTTTTTGTAAATTTTTTTATTTTATGCTCTACAAGATAGGATAGGCGCCATTTCTGCTGAAATTCTTGGGGAGACTTCCTCATAGAAAAAACTTGTTTTATTTTGATTGTGGGGTTAGTATATGTGTTGTAAGGATGAGGATGCTTATCAGCATGCCAGGCCCTCTAAAAAGCATCTACTTTCCATACTGAAAATGACCCCATGAGGATGCTTATCAGCATGCCAGGCCCTCTGAAAAGCATCTACTATACATACTGAAAATGACCCCATGAGGATGCTTATCAGCATGCCAGGCCCTCTGAAAAGCATCTACTTTCCATACTGAAAATGACCCCATGAGGATACTTATCAGCATGCCAGGCCCTCTGAAAAGCATCTACTTTCCATACTGAAAATGACCCCATGGGATGCTTATCAGCATGCCAGGCCCTCTGAAAAGCATCTACTATCCATACTGAAAATGACCCCTTTAATTTATTCACCAAAGGGTCTGGCTGTATAATGAAATTAATTTCTCTCGGAGGAGATAACTGGTGACTAGTGTCTTTTACACCTTTACCTCTTTTGGTGTTAAATGCTTCAGTCATATAATTGGCTGACCATGTGATAAGAAACAAAACAATTTTTTGTAGCTCTGAAACTAGCAGATTGAGTGCAAATAATTTAACACTCCACCTGCCTCTTATGAAACGTGTAGCCTACATACTTCAGAAATAAAAACAAAATTCCTTTTCTAAATCATTTAATAACCCACCGGGTTGGTCTAGAGGTAAAATCGTCGCCGAGACGAAGGTTCCGGGTTCAAATCCTAGTAAAGGTAGTTACTTTTATACGGATTTGAATACTAGACAGTGGTTACCGATGTACTTTGATGGTTGGGTTTAATTAACCATACTCTCTCAGGAATGGTCGGCCTGGGTCTATACAAGACTATACCTCATTTACACGTCATACATATCATCCTCATCTCATTGGGTCATGGGGTTGCTTATTGTTCTAAATTGAACAGATTGCAATGTACACAAATTAGGAATAAAAAAAAAAAATAAAAAAAAAATTATTTACTTTGGCAAGATAAAGTCATATGAATGTTTCACATCTTTTTTTTATAATAATGTATATAGATTTTCTGTACGCTAATTTATCTGGTTACAATGTGAAAAACCATTCATAAAATTGGTATTGTTCAAAATAAAAAAAATCTGGTGTGAAACACTCACACAACTTTCTCTTGCCAGTGAAAATAATTATAACCTAATATTAGTAATAAAACATTAGAAATAAACAAAAAATTAACCTCAATAAAGATAACCTAATTTTAATCATGAGTGAAAGACGCAAAATGAAAATCAACCTCAGTTTGGCTTAAACATACAGAAAATCACTGTTTTCATGCTAAAATAGGCTCTGTAGAGAAAAATGGTTTTAATAAAAGTTGTAGATCTTTTAATTTCCTATAAATTTGATTATATATACTTTTGTCGTAAAATGCATACTAAGGCCAAAATCTTAAAAAAATTGATTTTTCACATGTTTTTGTGAGAAAAAAACAGAAAATCGCTAATTACCACTAAACTAAGCGTTATACAAAAAAATGTTTGAAATTAAAGTTTTAGGATTTTAAATTGTCTATTACTTTTATTATATAAATTTCTGTATACACACACACACACACACACACACACGCGCGCACACGCACACACACACAGACCAATCGCTAAAAACATGTTTTTTGGGTTCAAGGGGTCTAAAAACGTTTATCCGTTGAAAACTCTATTTCGAAAAATCAACATGAAAACAATACTTTCCTTCCTATATATTCATGTAGGCAAGAGAAAGTAAAAAAGGAAATCAGATTACAATATTAAAATAATATTTCAGTACATTTTTGCTTAATATCTTAAATATACGTTAACAAGCAATGAACGAAAAATAATAAAACGTTCATAAATTTATTAGATTTTGATAAAATGTAATCTACAAATTTGTGTATCTCTATCAAGACTTTAATTTTGATAATAATAGATAAGGTAATTTATTCGTATTGTCTAAACGTGTAGTTATAATATTATTTCCTTGAAATATTTATACAATCTTTATTCGTATTAAGACATTCAACTTGTAACTGCATAACTATAGACTGAACTAACGTATGACATATTCATTCATTTCTCTGTCTGTTTAACGGAAACATTTGTTCTGTAAATTATAAAACAGCTGTTCATGCATTATTATTGTTATTGTTAACGGTACGTAAACTTACTTGTTAAAATAGTTAAACTGTTTGTAGGTTATATTCAAAGTATTCTGTTGATATTTAAATGTTAAATTCGTCGTATTATGTTATTTAATAGTTATTTTATATCTTGGAAATCTTCTATTGTTATTTTTGTTGTTTTAATTTGTTTTTTAATATCTGTTAAGTGTTTTTTTTGTTTAATTTTTTGTTTAAGTTATTTTATGTGATTTTTACTTTCTCTTACCTATATGAAGGAAGAAAAGTATCGTTTTCATGTCAATTTGCAATGCTGGTTTGAACCTCTATAAAGGTTTTAATAAATAAAACAAGGAGTAAAGTGGTTTACGTTTCCTTCTTCACTTAAAGGAAAGATTTCAAAAAAATGTTATTCGTTTGTCAAATGCTAAAATGTCGCAAAATTTAGGTTACCTAACTTTGTGCGTCCACAAATTACCTAAAGATCACAACATAAAAGTAATATTTATGTAGTAATAAAATACGATTCGTCAGGAACCCACACTATTTTTCCAGATATTTTTTTTATTAAAAAAGAACTTAAGGTGGCTAGTTAAAGAGACATCAAAATATCTTGCAGACTTGAATGAATGTGCGGGCAGCGATCTGGCAACCATGCTTCTACTACCGTTGTTTGTTTAGGTCATCAGCCTGGTTGGCTGGTTTGAACCACTCTAGAGGTTTTACTTAGTAAAACGAGGAGTGAGGTGGTTTACCGTTGTCACAACTCACTGAGTGGAAAAGTACACTTATCAGCATGCCAGGCCCTCTGAAAAGCATATATTTTCCACTCTGCAAATGACACTTTCACTTCATTCACCACAGGGTCCAACTGTATAATGAAATCCATTACTTTCAGAGGAGATAACTCTGATTAATGTCACAGTACACCTCTACCTCTTCTGTTCTTAAATGAATCAGTCATTTAATTGGCTGACCATGTGATAAGAAACATAACTATTTATTTTAGCCCTGCAACTAACAGATTGAGTGTTAAATAATTTGACATTCCACCTGTAACTTTTATGGGCAAACTTCTACTACCATCAAACCATTTTCACGCTGGTTATTATAGGGTCTTTTACATCTCTACCTCTTTTATGGTTAAATACTTCAGTCGTATAAATGGCTGACCATGTCTTTATAATCCATATTTTTGTTGTTGTTTAGGTCAACAGCCGAAAGGCTGGTTTGAACCTCTAGAGGTTTTACTAAGTAAAAACGAGGAGTAAGGTGGTTTACCATTGCCACAACTCACTGAGTTGAAAGAGTATGCTTATCAGCATGCCAGGCTTTCCGAAAAGCACTCACTTTCCACCCTGCAAATGACACCTTCACTTCATTCACCACAGGATCTGGCTGCATAGTGAAATTCATTACTCTCAGAGGAGATAACTCTGACTAGTGTCTTTTACACCTCTACCTCTTCTGTTCTTAAAATAGTTCAGTCATATAAGTGGCTGACTATGTGATAAGAAACAGAACTATTTTTTTTAGTCTTGAACCAAACAGATAGAGTGCAATTAAAATAACACTCCACCTGCCCGTTTTGGGCAATATCCATATCTTTATAAATGTGTAAATAATTTTTTAAATTTTCTGTTACAGTTATACAATTTAGGAATGCCTAGTTTATCGAAAAATGCCGATTTAGGATGTAATCGCGGTATGGCTGTAGCTGTCACCTTTGGTATTGATACAAGTTTTCTAGTTGCGATATTTATTTGCCTACTTATATTGCTCAGTAAGTATTCATGTTTATTTTATTTGTTGTTTTTTACTATTAAAAAAAAAAATAGTATCTTCATTCAAAAATAAATCTTTATAATGCATCCTGCAGTTTGAAATATTTCTATTTCATATAATGAATTAATATAATAATTTCACTAACCTTCTTTTTAAACTGCGTCACCTTTATTTTATTCCTACTTACACGTGTTTCGGTGGATCCACCATCATCAGAGTAAATGAAAAATTGAAACTAAAAATTTTTTTCATTTATTTAAAATTTACAGAAGATGATACATCTTCAGTCACTTGTATAAAATACTTGTATAAAAGTTTTATACAAGTGACTGAAGATGTATCATCTTCTGTAAATTTTAAATAAATGAAAAAAATTTTTAGTTTCAATTTTTCATTTACTCTGATGATGGTGGATCCACCGAAACACGTGTAAGTAGGAATAAAATAAAGGTGACGCAGTTTAAAAAGAAAGTTAGTGAAATTATTATATTAATTCATTATATGAAATAGAAAAAAATAGTAATAGTTGTGTAATCTGTAACTTGTAACAATTTTGTTGTGTTAATACGAGGGTAGGCTGATAAGTAATGCACACATGCTTGTAGAAGACGAACAAAAAGAAATAGCAAGATGGGGTAAATAACAAATTAAAAGTACAAATCTTAACCTACCAAATTATCTATTTATTTTTCAATATAGTCACCGTTAAGCATTACACATTTCTCCCAACGTTTAACAAGTTTTTTCATTCCGTCACTGAAAAATTCTTCCGACTTTCCTCGAACCCAGGACGCAATAGCTGCCTTCACCTCATTGTCCGAGCTGTAATGATTACCCTTAAGGTCTCTCTTCAGTAGAGGAAAAAAATAAAAATCGCAAGGCGCAAGGTCGGGAGAATACGGAGGGTGTAAAATTGGTTGAAACTTCAGGTTTCTCAGAGCCTCTCCAGTTGCACGCGAAGTGTGTGGACGAGCATTGTCGTGTTGCAAAATTATTGGCGCCAGGTTGCCTCTAACACGACAAACTCGACGTCGGAGGTGTTTCAGAGTCGGTATATACTGAGCAGAATTTACCGTTGCCCCTCGTTCCAGATAATCAGTCACATAAACTCGGCGAGCATCCCAAAACACAGTCAAAAGAATTTTTTTTGCGGACGGTTGTGTTTTGAACTTTTTCACAACAGGAGAATGTGGATGACGATATTCAGCGCTCTGCCTTTTTTCTTCGGGATCGTAATGATGAACCCATGACTCGTCCCCCGTCACAATATTCAAAAGAAAGTCGTCTCCTTCGTCACGGTAGCGCTTCAAAAGTTGTTCACAGCATTCCAATCGACGCTGTTTATTCTCGTCTGTCAGACGGCGTGGTACCCATCGTGCACAGATTTTACGGTATCCCAATTGTTCAATAATGAAGCCAACACGTTCCTTAGATATTCCAATTTGGTTTGCGATACGCTGTTGAGTGATTCGCCGGTCATTTTGAATCAAATCATCGATGAGTTTGCGACGATTATCGTCTGAGGCAGTGATTGGTCGTCCACTGCGTGTTTTGTCAACAATTAAGGCTTTTCCAGGTTGGCAATCACGAAATTTTATTACCCAACGATTCACAGTAGACCTATCAACAGTATCGTCACAATAAACAGCCTTTAAACGACGATAAATCTCACTAGGATTCACTTTCTCAGCAGTTAAAAATTCGATAACAGCGCGTTGTTTAATTCTCGTTGACATAGCACCAGAACACGACGCCATACTTCCACTACTCAAAACAAACTGAATGAAAGCAACGCCTTCAAACTGCGCAGGCTTGTAGAGGAGAAATAGTACTTCCACATGCCACCAGGCGCGCTACTGAAGTTTATTTAGTTGTCTTCTACAAGCATGTGTGCATTACTTATCAGCCTACCCTCGTAATTTAGCCAAAGGTTGATGTGCCAATTTACAGTTGTACCTTGCTATACAATTTTTCGGCTATACGAACTTGGTTGTAACATTTTTTTCGCCTTTTATTACAAACTTTGCTGCACAATACGAACCTTGTTACATATACAGGGTGATTCAAAACATTGCGCAATCTCTTGGGATCTCATTCTATAGATAAAAATAAGAAAAAAAGTTCATATAACATATGCCTGAAAACGCTTAGTTAGCGAGTTACGGCTAGCGAAAAATTTCACCTAGAACTCTGTATCCTCGGTGAAGTAACGCCGTATAAAAATGTTAAAGGTAGTTATAAAGATACAAATACGATTGTTTCTTATGGTTTTTAATCTGAAAAATTGAATAAAATTGGTTCCAGAGCTGTAAATGCAATACTTTCAGAGATATCTTACATAAAACACAAGAATTGGTGCAAAGAAATGAACACATTTTTGTGTTTAACGTAAGGTTATTTCCATAAATGGTAAATAAAGGTGTATTTTTTCTTAAAAAAGTTGTAAAAAATTTAATTCTGAATAGATTCATATGAATTACTCAGGAAAAAAATGAATAATAGATATTGAAATTTCACTTTATTTAAAATCAAAACAGACGCACATAAAACGTCTATTCTTAACTGCATAAAATACAATTAACTAATATGTAGGTTGGGAGTAACAGCTGATAATGATCAGCTGTTACTCTCAACCTAATATTTTTAGTTATTTTAGCCCTGAACCAAACAGATAGAGTGCAATTAAAATAACAATCCACCTGCCCGTTTTGGGCATACAAATAAATTATCAATTGACTAATTAAAACAGGACTGACTTTACGTTATTATTGCTTAATAACGTAAAGTCAGTGCCTTTCTTGTTACAGAAAAGTCTGTAAAAGTCTGTGTGTGTTAAAGTAAAGTCAGTGTCATTGCTTAATAATAACGTAAAGACCGCGTGATGAGAGGCTAGCACGTACCAACATCGCCAACGCGGCCGACAGCATGTATTGTTCCTAAAATGTTAGCTTACATTTTAGGAACAATACATGCTGTCGGCCGCGTTGGCAATGTTGGTAACGTGCTCGCCTTTCATCACGCGGTCTTGGGTTCGAATCCCACTCGGGCATGGCATTTTTTCATAAGTTACAAAAAATTCATTTCATCCTTCACCGTCTGCATTAGCAGCAATTTGCAAAACAGTCAGACGTTAAACCAAAAAAAAAAAAAAAAAAAAAGGAACAGTACATGCACCGCTTCCAGGGTTAAATTTGTTTTTTGTTTTGTTTTCAGTTCTTTTATTAGCAGTGGTTGTACATAAAAGAAAAACGGATGATTTATATAAAGATACGGACGATATCAGAGAGAATATTATCAATTATGAAGATGAAGGTGGCGGTGAAGGTGACACCGCTTTCGATTTAAACGTCTTAAGATTGATCGATCCATTCGACACATCGCTATCGGAAAAACAACAACCGAATGGTTGTATTATGAGACCGGGTAAGTTTATTTAAATTTTTTCTCCACAACTGTTTTATTTTAACTTATTTCAGATCGCTTTCAATGATATACAGGGTTTGTATAAAAATTAACCGGACTGAGCTTGTGACGCCCAGGTAAAACGTTTGTAAACAGGTTGTTGGTGCTCTAGTGGTGGTGGGGGATCGAGGGAAGGGGAGCGGGCCCGAGTCAGTTGCCTCTAGACCAGTGGTGTCAAACTCAATTTTGAAGAGGGCCATATATTAAATTTAGAATGTGTAGGCGGGCCAGATTCAAATAACAAAAAATGTACTGAATTATTATAACATTTTATTTATTTAATTGTATAGTATAAAAAATATACGGTTGTTAAAAATCATATCAAAGTTATAAAAGATGGTAATTATTTTGAGCTCGAGGATCCAGATACCTGACTTCTCTTGTTTTTGACAAGCTCATTGATGTCAGATAGAGATGGCGTTACTGTCTATCTCTCTCGCTTGTCTGGGCACGCGCTGCCCTTAAAATTACTTATAAATTTAGTGTGCGCATTTTAAAACTTCCGTAGAGGAATCGAGTGAAGTCTTAAAGCTCCAAAAAAACATGATTCTTCTTTCTGTGACACATTGCGATCGCGGGCCGTATTGATACAGCCCGGGGGCCAGTTGCGGCTCGCGGGCCGTATCTTTGACATGACTGCTCTAGACGCTTGGAGGGTTAGCATCGTGCGAGAGTGCAGTGCGTGTTCAGTGATCTCATCGGAGTGAAAATGGAGCGTACCATCGAGCAACGTGTCAACATCAAATTTTGTGTCAAACTCAAAAAAATGCCTAAGGAAACTCTTAAAATGATCAATGAGGTTTACAGTGAGTCCAGAACTCAAATCTTCCAGTGGCACAAGAATTTCCGAGAGGGCCGTGATGACGTCCACGACGAACAGCGCACCGGACGTCCATCAACCAGTCACACGGACCCAAATGTGCAAAAAGTGCGTGATTTGTTGAACACTGACTGTCGTCTGAGCATCCGAGCAATCGCAGAAGAGGTCGGGATTGATAAGACTGACCGCCCGGGTTCGCCGAGTCCGTCCGGAGATTGCCGATTCCTGGATCCTCCACCATGACAATGCGCCGTCGCACACCTGTCTGCTTGTTCCTGAGGAATTGGCCAAACACTCGAGGGCAACGTTGCCACAGCCTCCCTACAGTCCGGATACGGCACCACCGGACTTCTTCCTATTCCCCAAGATCAAGAGAGTACTAAAGGGGACGCGGTTCGGGACTCTAGAAGCTGTTCAACTCGCTACGACGAGGGCTCTAGAAGCTTTACGGGTTGCCGACTTCCAGGGGGCGTTCAGGGACTGGAAAATCCGATACCGAAGGGTTATCGACTTCAATGGGGACTACTTCGAAGATTTCTAGAAAAAAAGTGTAGAAATTTTGCCAATAAATACGTTTTCTCAGTTCAGTCCGGTTACTTTTTATACAAACCCTGTATGATACACTAGCACGATTATTATGTGACTAACAACAACACTAAATTGTTTGAACAAAACCTACTACAGTTCAGCCGTTCTTAGTTTGCTCCTACTGTCAACAAACCAAAGCCAGCTACTACAGGGTCCACGCTAGAGTCTGCGACTTTACGGATGTCGTATTCTTATTAAATTAACTATTTTTTAAATTATAAGTACTTAAAGTACTAAAAACATCAGTCATGATAAATGATGTAGGCTTAACAATTTCATTTAAAAAAAATACTTTTAAAAGTATTTTGTATTTGAATACTTTTGAAAGTATTTTGTATTTGAATACTTTTGAAAGTATTTTGTTGTTACTTTTTAATCAGCGTGTACACATTTTGATACAATGCGCGCATGCTCAGTGATGTCATTATTTGTTTACAGTAGGAGCAAAGAAAGGCTGGACTTTGCATAGGTTGGGAGAAAATAAAACAACAAATTAACCGCAATTTTGAAAATGTTCTGATTATTTGCATTCCTTTAAAAATTATTTGAAAAATTATTTGATTGATGAAATAAAAAAACTGAAATAACTCAAGAGACATGTCGTGTCGCCCAGCTCTTCGACCGCCACGACGACTACGACTGACGCTTAAACGGCCCTTTTCAGGGCCACCAACAATTAAAGGTTTTAACACGCCACTTAATGTCTCCATCTGGTGACAAATATATCGAGTGGTTAAAGTCAAACAACACTATCTACAAAAACCTAATTTTTCAGGAGAGCCATTATCACCATTTATTTACCATTTACCATTGCTGTTGTTGTTTAGGTCATCAGCCGGAAGGCTGGTTTCAACCTCCAGAGGTTATATTAAGTAAAAACGAGGAGTGAGGTGGTTTACCTTTGCCTTTCTCACCAAGTTGAAAGCGTATGCTTATCAGCATGCCAGGCCCTCCGAAAAGCACCCACTTTCTACCCTGCAAATGACACCTTTTTCACTTCATTCATCACAGCGTCTTGCTGTATAGTGAAATTCATTACTTTCAAGTGAGATAACTCTGAGTAGTGTGTTTTTCACCTCTACCTTTTTTACTCTTAAATAGTTCAGTCATAATTAGCAAAACAGATCTATTGTTTGTAGCACTGGAACCAACACATCGATTGCAATTAATTTAACACTCCATCTGCCCGTTATGGGCACATTTAACATTAAGAAATAAATTAAATTACACTAAATTTATAGTTGACTACATCTATAAATAACTGAGATTATAAAAAGACAATCAGATTAGAAGTAATTTTTTCGCTCTCCTGAAAAATATTAAAAATATAGGTTTTTGTAGATAGTGTTGTTTGACATTAACCCCTCGATATATCATGGAAATACTTTTTTTTATAGAATTACAATAAAAATATCCGTTGGTACATCATAAAAACTAGATATTGTCACTTTTTATTTTAGAAATTCTTTTACACTCAATATTAATTTATTTCATCAAATAACTGTTGAGTGAACGGATTGTTTATAAAATCCGAGGATAACATTACTATGCAACAATAAAACAATTGTTCTAATATATCAACAAAATGACATAAATTATTTATGTAAAGTGTGTGCATATTAGTAGTAAAGCGACTATACGTGATGGGTGTGGGACAAGCAGCGGGATATCAGTTGCTCTTCTGTAGGGGCCACAACCCAGTAGACGGTCTCTAGTAATAGATGTGTGATTAAAATAGTATATATTTATTAAGTTTTTATGTTCATTAACTTGTAAGTTCTTGACATGTCTTACACTTCCTTGGGGCCAACCCATTGGCATAGTGGTTTGCACAACTGGCTTCTACGCCGGGGTCCCGGGTTTGATTCTCAGTCAGATGTGGCATTTTTTCATCACTAATTTTCATCTATCACCCTTCTCACCATCTGCATTAGTAGTAATTTTACAAAACAGTTGGATGTTAAACCAAAAAAAATATATATGTATATTGTCACCGTCCCGCCCCCCTTTGATTAAGTACTATGCTGTTGGCTATCAAAGCTTTCGATGTAGCGACAGAGGGAGCCGCCAATAGTTCTGAGAGGGGTGGTAGGCTTGTGGCGATGTACCGACAGAGGCTTTTGTCATCAAGGCTGAGCCAGTAACCGCCTTCTACCACAGCACTCTCGGCGACTATAAAAAGAGCGCTACTCTGGGCCGAGAGATTCAATTCCAATCCGGACAGCAGACAAGACGTCCACCATCGGCAACTCGGCTACCGGACTCCAGCGAAGACTAATCGACGACCCCCACAAGAGAGAAGATGATGCTTCTCCTCGCCAACCCGTCACCGTAAGCCGTCAACCGGACTGTCATCGCCCGCTGACATGAGCGATGCCCACAGCGGTTCCTCGACCGAGCCTTACGCCCACCGGACCCGACGAAGCAGCCTTCGACGCACTATTGTGATGGAAGAAGATGATGTCTTCTCTGGACAATGACACGCCATGTCGCCCAGATTCTCGACCGCCACGATGACTACGACTGACGCTAAAATGGCCCTTTACAGGGCCACCAAAATTAAACGTTTTAACTCGCCTCTTAATGTCGCCATCTGGTGACAATATATACTTCCTTGGGAGTTTTCATGACAGAATTTACAAAAATAAACCATTGTGTACAGTTGAGCCGTCCTTAGTTTGCTCCTACTGTCAACAAACAAAAGCCACCTACTACAGGGTGCACGCTAGAGTCTGCAACTTTACGGATATCATATTCCTATTAAGTTAACTTTTTTTTAAAATTATAAGTACTGAAAGTAATAAAAACATCAGTCGTGATATGATGTAAGCCTAACAGTTTCATTTAGAAAAATACTTTTAAAAGTATTTAGTATTTAAATACTTTTGAAAGTATTTTGTTGTTACTTTTTAATCAGCGTGTACACATTTTTATATAATGCGCATGCTCAGTGACGTAATTATTTGTTTACATTAGGAGCAAACTAAGAGAGGCTGGACTATAAATGTTTTGCTGTATACATGTTATACTAATGAAAATAACCTCGAATAACAAAATTGAAAAAAAGTAATTGATCAGTTAATTTGAGAACTGTTTTAAATTTAGATAAAATTGCAGTATAAGAATGGTTTGTTATTTAAAATTAATCGTTGTGTATTGTTTAGGTCCAGATGAAGTACCTGATATTCATGGTTTCCTCGATGTGAAAAAACAGACGGTTGATAACGACCCAGAAACGAATCCATTTGATGATGTACGTCATTATGCGTACGAAGGTGACGGTAACACAACAGGGTCACTATCTTCGCTTGCTTCAGGTATTCATTCTACTTTACTTTACTTTACTATGTGGGCGTTCAGGCTACTGCTGCCCCTCCTCACCGCGACCTAAAAGATCTTTTGTGATTGCTATTCCTTATCTATGCAAGCCCCACGCTTTCGATAAAGCGCAGGATCTGCCTAGGATCTAGTGCACTAACCTGAGAAGGAGTTAACACATCCTTACCCATCAGCGCTCTTCTTTTGCAGCCAACCACTTTGCAACTGCATAAAATATGCTCAGCCTTCTCTTCTGCCTCATGACAGAATCTACACAGGCTTTCTTCAGCAATTCCTATCTTGGATAAATGATACCCAAGATTACAATGACCAGTCATCAGGCCCACTACCCTCCTCAAGTCCTGTCTTCCTAGTCTATTATATATCCCAGCCTTCCTGCTGGAATAGGCAATAAATTTCTTTGCCTGTTCACAACCTGGCACCTGTTCCCAATAGGAGGTTTTAGCCTCCTCTTCCCAGGCCCTAACTATACCTCTATAGTAGCCTTCACCAATTCCACAGAAGTATTCATTCTAATAATAATAATAATCAATGGATGCTCACATTACGATATTTCACTTTACGATGTGTCGTCAAATATGTCATCACATTTCCAGTCAGGTGCACGTGACGTGCACCTGACCCGCCAATCGTAACCCCTATTGTAAGAAGTTTCCATCAGCAAAACTTGTCCTACGATTTTTTTAAAAATCGCCTGGTTTACTCAATTTTTTATTCTCTACAAGATAGAGTCTGCCCAGAGCAGACAGGTGGAGTGTCAAATTATTTACACCCAATCTGTTCGTTGCAGGGCTAAAATAAATAGTTCTGTTTCTTATCACATGGTCAGCCAATTAAATGACTGAATCATTTAAGGACAGAAGAGGTAGAGGTGTACTGTGACACTAATCAGAGTTATCTCCTCTGAAAGTAATGAATTTCATTATACAGGCAGACCCTGTGGTGAATGAAGTGAAGGTGTCATTTGCAGAGTGGAAAATATGTGCTTTTCAGAGGGCCCGGCATGCTGATAAGTGTACTTTTCCACTCAGTGAGGAAGGCAGTGGTAAACCACCTCACTCCTCGTTTTACTTAGTAAAACCTCTAGAGGTTCAAACCAGCCTTTCGGCTGTTGACCTAAACAACAACAACAACAAGATAAGAGTAGGCGCCATGTTTGCTATAATTCTTGGTGAGGCTGTTTTTACGTAAAAAAGGTGTTTTTTTAAGATTACGGCTTTAATATGTATTATAGCGCAAAAATTTATGTAATAAAAATTGTAGAGAATTTAAAGTTCTACAACTTTTATTTGAACTTTTTTTGTATAACGCTTAGTTTAGCGGTAATTAGCGATTTTCTGTTTTTCTCACGAGAATGTGTGAAAAATTGATTTTTTTAAGATTTCAGCCATAGTATGCATTTTATGACAAAAGTGTATATAATCGAATTTATAGAATTTAAAAGATCTACATCTTTTATTTAAAGCATTTTTCTCTACAGAGCCTAGTTTAGCGTGAAAGAGTGATTTCCGGTATTTTTAAGCCAAACTGAGGTTAATTTTCACTTTACGTCCTTCGCTCATGAATAAGATAAGGTTATATTTTTAGAGGTTAGTTTTTTGTTTATTTCTAATGTTTTTATGATGAATGTTACGTTAAATTTTTAATTATTTACATTGGCAAGAGAAAGTCGTGTGAGTGTTTCACGCCAGATTTGTTACTTGGTAAAGCCTCTACAGGTTCCAACCAGCCTTTTGGCTGATCACCTAAACAACAACAAAAGAAAGTTGTGTGAATATTTCACCATGGTTTTTTACTTTCTCTTGCCTATATGAATATATAGGAAGGAAAGTATTGTTTTCATGTTGATCACAACAAATCGAGTTTTCACCGGATCTACACGTTTTCAGACCCCCTGAACCCAAAAAACATGTTTTTAGCGATTGGTCTGTGTGTGCGCGCGCGTGTGCATGCGTGCATGAGTGTTTCACACCAGATTTTTTATGGAAACTGTTCATTTTTTTTTTACAATTTCATTTTCGTTACACAATCATATACAGGTCATTTGTTCTAGCTAGAAGCTCTCCCACCAAAGCTCTGTGCTGCTGAGCTGTACTGTTTAGTGGTGGGGGAAGTGATCAGTCTCTCCATAGTGCTAGCAGCGTTAACAGCCTAAGTAGTGTACTATAAATCCTAAAAACATTGACTGGATGTTGTAATTTTATATTTTTGTTGTTCTATTCCCTTTACAAGTCTTCAACTCGTGTAGTAGGCCTACTGTTTTATGTACCTATTGTTTTTACTCTTTTGCTGTTTGGTTTTGTTTATATTAATTTTTTTGTATTTATTCTTTTTTTTCGTTCCTATTTTTTATTTATTTAGTTATTAAAATGGAATTTAGTTGTAGTAGTGAAAATTCGAGCATGATTGCTAGTGTAATATGGAAAAGGCAGGTAATGCGCGGTCAGGCTAGGGAGTATATAGTCAGTGTATACAATTTTATGAAAAAAGAAGCTGAACAAAACGGACCAATTTTACTGACCGATGTGTGAAATCGTGTAGCCAGAGCTATGGGGATTTTGCGTAGTACAGTTCAAAGAATTTTAAAAGAAAAAACCCTGATGTGCTAATCAGAACACCAACTAAGAAAAGAATGAGAAGGAAAGTGAAGAGTGAAGTGGATGATTTTGATAAGTGTGTTGTGAGAAGAACAATATATGATTTTCATTAAACAAACGCTGAATAGCCTATTTGAATTCGTTACTCCCCGTTTTGCTGGAGAAAATTAATTTCAAAGGAAGTAAATGGTCGCTGTGGAAAATTATTAAAGATATGGGATTCAGATGAAGAAAGGCAAAAGACAACAGAAAATATTTAGTTTTTGACTAGTTTTTAGTCTAGCGTAGTAGTTGTAACAGAGTAGTATACAGTTAGAAAGAGCGGGAATGATGATTAAGTGAGAAGGAGACAAGACTTGCCCTGTTGAAACTATCCCTACTCTACGAAATGAGAAACAAAATAAAAATGAAAAATCTGGTGTGAAACACTCACACAACTTTCTCTTGCCAATGCAAATAATTAACAATAAACCTAACATTAGTAATAAAACATTAGAAATGAACAAAAAACTAACCTCAAAAAACATTAGTGAAATACGCAAAATTAAAATCGACCTCAGTTTGGCTTAAAAATACGGAAAATCGCTCATTCACGCTAAACTAGGCACTGTACAAAAAAATGCTTAAAATAAAAGTTGTAGATCTCTTAATTTCCTATAAATTTTATTATATACACTTTTGTCGTAAAATGCATTCTAAGGCCGAAATCTTAAAAAAATAGATTTTTCACACGTTTTCGTGAGAAAAAAACAGAAAATTGCTAATTACCGCTTAACTAAGCGTTATACAAAAAAATGTTTGAAATAAAAGTTGTAGAATTTTACATTCTCTACAACTTTTATTGTATAACGTTTTGCGCTAAAATGCATATTAAAGCCGCAATCTTAAAAAGAAAATGTTTTTACGTAAAAACAGCCTCACGCAGAATTTCAGCAAACTTGGCGCCTACCCTATCTTGTAGAGCATATAAAATTTAGTAAATGAGGCAATTTTAAAAAAAATCGTAGGACCAGTTTTTGAGAAAATCGCAAAAAAGTGAAAAATGACACGAATAAACTACTACTTCCGGTTGACCGATTTTGATGAAAATGTTCATGTCGGGTCCGGTAGTGGTATGTAACTTAAGTTTCAAGTTTCAAGTTCGTACGATGTTCCGTTCTTGAGATATTCTGTTCACACACAGACACACACACAGACCAATCGCTAAAAACATGTTTTTTGGGTTCAGGGGGTCTGAAAACGTATAGATCTGGTGAAAACTCGATTTCTTAAAATCGACATGAAAACAATACTTTCCTTCCTATATGTTCATATAGGCAAGAGAAAGTAAAAATGAAAAACAAATGTACTATATCTGGTTCTTGGTATGTTAACAGGTACTGATGAAGCCGATCTCAATTTTGACTACTTATCAAATTTCGGGCCAAGATTTCGTAAACTGGCTGACATGTACGGCGAAGATCCTAGCGATGACGAAGACAATTACCATAATGCAGCATCTGAGTCATGGTGTTGAGTTTAACAGTTATTTATAAGATTAACGAATTAATTAATTATATTATTGAAAAAAAAATCAGTTAACGTAATTAACAATAATTATAAGTTTAAAAAAAATAATACAGTAACTGATGGTTTTTTAACACCTTCCAGTCTACCATTTTTTTCACGACTATGCACTACAGACTAAAGTAAATTTAACGTATCCTGCACTATAGACTGACATTTTTTCAACGTTTTCAAAAAAAATCAGTGTGCAGTCACTTCAGTTCTTATCAGCAAGGGTATTATTTATGAAAATAAAATTTGAAATTTGCTATTTTGAACCACATATTTTGTTTAAGTTAAATTTATAAAATAATACTATTTACAATTATTCTAATTTACACATTTCCGAAAAATTTTATGTGAAACTTATATCAATATCGCTTTCATTCTCCGCAGGGTGGTATGATTCATCAATGTTCATGTTATCTAATTCCGACCCAGAATCTTCTGCAAAACAATCCAATGCATCTCTAGACATTGTTTCATGAAATGTATAATAGCACAATAATAGTAAAATGCATACACTGTAAATAACGTGGCCGTGTAACCCACTATGTCGGTACTTGGTGAAGACGCTACGGTTCGATCTCGCGCATTAAGTAGCGGTCGATAGTTTCATCGATATATCAGAAAATACTAATCGATTCGGTCAACTATCGCTGTAGGTAAACGGAGAACAAAGTGAACTAAATAACAGTGAAAACGGGAAACTGATAGCGTACCGGTAGCCACATTATAACTGTGTGAAAGTAGCAAACTTATGAGATATGTTTGCCTTCTAGGGATGTATATTGCCGTGTCCGTATGACATACGTTTGCCATCACTCTGTGTATATCATCACGGCCGTATCACGTACGGTTGTCGTCTAGAAAGTGTTAAAATAATAGTAACAACATGTTTTTTGAAATTTTTTACGTAGGAGTTTATTGTTTTTCCCCTCCATTTTTTTTTGGCAGCTATATTATGTTAACATTTTGATTTACTACACTTTTTTATCAATACAGTGAAAATCAATTTATAGAATTGTTATTCTATGTGTACTGGAGATTGTAGTGTTTATGATTTAATTTTTCATAAAAAGTATTTCCAGTTGTGTCTATTTACCTAGTGCATTGGGTAACCAGTAGTTTACTGTATTTTAACAATTTAAATAAGTTGTTTACAGTTGCTGATAAAAAAATGTTTACAATAATTATTGTAAACAATTTTTTATAGTGTAAACAAAACTTATTTAACTTAAAAATACTGCCATAAATGCCAATCATTTAGTAAATATGTTAACTGATTTTTTTTTATTGTAAATTTTTTGTAAACCATTGTTTACAAAATATGAATAATGAAACAGTTTCAAACATTCCATTTTTACAATAATTAATAAAAATATATATTTGTAAACTATCTTTTCATTTTCGTAAAAGATAATTACAAAATCGTATATCTACTATATTAATTTATCAATTAATATTGAAAAATCTATATAAATTGTAATACTTTTTTATTTGTATATGTACATTTTTATTTTTTAGTGTATAATTAAAAATAATTGTTAATTTATTTTGTAAGTTTTACGAGAAAAGGTGCAATGTTGGTTTTTTTTAATTTTTTATTTTTTCTACATTGTTGCAATCATTTTTAGTTACGAGGTAAATTCGGAATTAAAGAGTACTGTATTATTTATTTATAATTGTAAAGGTTTGATATTTTTGAAAAATTTATTAATTCGTCGAAGTATATCAAATATTATTTTTCGTTGTAGTTACTTTTCTTCTCAATGTATTTTGTGAGCCTAGGATGTCCTACGGTGAAGTTTGTTTGTAATTTCTACCACAGTTTTAAACAATTTTCGTTTTGTAACCAAGGGTTTTTATTATTAACCATAGATTCACAAACATCCATCACAGAAGTAGCATTCATAAACATTCGTCTCTCAGACTACTTCAAAAAAATCGGAAAAATAAATAGAAAAATTAATATTAAAGAAAAATGTCTGTGCTCATCTTTATTTTATATATTTTTCACATAAGTTGACAAAAAAGGAAATTGATTTTGTTATTCACAACACTGAAAACGAATTTTTCCAAAATGTTTCATACACATATAATTTTTGCAGTCATTACATTGATAGCGAGTCATTCTTTTTTTTTTTTTTTTTTTTTGAAAGGACACAAATCTTTGAGTCACAGTACATTACTAATTTTTAAGCCATGTGTTACTAATGTGGTTTCAAAAACTATGGGTTCAGAGACTGATATTTTGTACACTTAGCCTTTTCAAATAGTATTCAGTACACAATTTTCAGGAAAAATAATTTGTTTATTGGTCATTTAACAAAGTTATCGGGCATCAAATGTTTTTCTACTAAGTTTATTTGCATATTTCATCCTTTTCCTCAAAAACTGCTAACATTACAGCTTCCAGACTGGTTTTATTCAATTATTTAGGTAATTTTCCATATAAATCCACCATATTTGTCGCATATAGTTGCCCCCAAAAAATTCGGTATCACTGTATTTCACCAGGGGAACTGGAATCGAGCCAAAATCTTTCGCTAGCTGTAACTGCTAACATTACAGCTTCCAAACTAATTTTATTCGATTATTTAGGTAATTTTCCGTATAAATCCACCATATTTGTCGCATATAGTTGCCCCCCAAAAAATTCGGTATCACTGTATTTCATTAGGGGAACTGGAATTGAGCCAAAATCTTTCACTAGCTGTAACTGCTAACATTACAGCTTCCAAACTAATTTTATTCGATTATTTAGGTAATTTTCCGTATAAATCCACCATATTTGTCGCATATAGTTGCCCCCAAAAAATTCGGTATCATTGTATTTCACCAGGGGAATTGGAATCAGGGCAAAATCTTTCGCTAGCTGTGAAGTGTTGATATAGTCGGGAGGTGTCTTGTTTGCTAGTGCGAGGGGGATGAAGTGGAAGGGGGCTGGTACTAGAGTAGTTATTCGAAATGGTTTGTGAGTAATATTTGTTAGAAGAGCGCGTACTAATGGTATTATTACTACTACTAGGTTATAGGAGAAGGGGAATCATACAAACAATCCCCCTCCACCCGAATTCCTCACGCTAGCAATCAAGTGAGCTTTATACTTTATACTTTTATACTTTATACTTCTTTAATTTATATTTTTTTTTTCTTATTTGTAGCTCTACAATCATGTACTAAATTATTTTACCCATAATTTAGAATCACGCTGTATAAATAATGGAATGCAGTGCTGCCAACTTTGTTGAAAAAAAATCCTTTTGAACATCGAAAGCTCTGTACGTACTCTTAATTTCTGGATTTGTCCTCGTATTTGTAAATTTAACGAAAAGGCAAATACTTATTTATTAAATAATAAATAAAATCGTGATATCTATTATATAATATAAAAATAAATTAGTAAAAAAAAAGGTAAAGAGAAAATTAAAATTAATGAAAATTAAGACTTACTTAATTATGTATTAAATTTTTATCGCGTACGCATGATAATTTCAATATGAATTTAATTTTTGATTTTTGTTTTTAAATTTAAATTTGCTACTATGACTGAACTCAGCGATTTGAGTAATATTTATGAATTATTATAATTAATTATTGAATTAAACGTAGACTCTATTTTTGTATCAAATAACGAAAATTATTGGAACGTAATTTATTAACTTAGTAATAATAATTATTCTTATTCATATTTATATACATGTTTGCACAAGATGTATTTGTAACATCCATTTATTGTTATAGGTAATATTTTCTTCTTCTAAATATTTTATTCATTATTTTTAATATGTATGTGTTGTGTGTGTCCAGGAAGTATGATATCAAATTTTCATTTATCAAACATCCTATATAGGATTTTAAACAGCCGTATTATTTAAAATTGAAATATATATTTCTAACCACCAGAATACGGTAACAGAAAACACTTACCAATTTTTATAGCGCTTTCGTGTATCTGGTGACTTTCGCAGGTAGCTCGTTGTATTAGCGCGTGCGTCAACCTGAACGTTCATGCATCCGTTTCCACAAACAAGTTTTTGATCATGTGTCTATCTTTGTTTTGTATGCACATGGTAAAATAGTTACAGTACAGTACAATGGTATTTTACAACCACTTGTCTCAGGGTTGTTGTAGTATATTATGAAAGAATCTGCCCATAACAGACAGGTGGAGTGTCAAATTATTTACACTCAATCTGTTCGTTGCAGGGCTAAAATAAATAGTTGTGTTTCTTATCACATGGTCAGTCAATTAAATGACTGAATCATTTAAGAGCAGAAGAGGTAGAGGTGTAAAAGACACTAATCAGAGTTATCTTCTCTGAAAGTAATGAATTTCATTGTACAGCCAGACCCTGTGGTGAATGAAGTGAAGTTGTCATTTACAGAGTGGAAAATATGTGCTTTTCAGAGGGCCCGGCATGCTGATAAGCGTACCTTTCCACTCAGTGAGGAAGGCAATGGTAAACCACCTCACTCCTCGTTTTACTTAGTAAAACCTCTAGAGGTTCAAACCAGCCTACTACAGGGTGATCACCTAAACAACAACAATGACATGAAAGAATAATGACCCCCTCTCCGTACCTGTCTCCTGCACACTCACTCACAGAGGCAGAGTTTGATATAATATGTATACTTTCCATGCAGTGTTTAGGTAACTTTTGCTATGATGCGACTAGAGAAAAGTGGTTTAGTCGTGGAGGGAATGTACAAGAAGTCAGCTCTGCGCGGAGAGCGTGCTGCGTGGGGAAGAAACGCTCGGTGTGCTGGTCATTTAAAATAAAAGAGGTGGTAGCTCACCGCTCAGTTAAAAGAACTAGATCTTTTGTGCGACTCACTCTTGAGCATCATATCACTAATACAGAGTACCATTTATTGAAATTTTATATATCCCTAATTTGTGTACGTTGCAATCTGTTCAATTCAGAACAATAAGCAACCCCATGACCCAATGAGATGAGGATGATGTGTATGACGTGTAAATGAGGTGTAGTCTTGTACAGACCCAGGCCGACCATTCCTGAGAGAGTATGGTTAATTGAAACCCAACCATCAAAGTACACCAATAACCACTGTCTAGTATTCAAATCCGTATAAAAGTAACTACCTTTACTAGGATTCGAATCAGGAACCTTCGTCTCCGAAAATCACCTGTTAAACAGCTGATTTTGGCGACGACTTTGCCTCTAGACCAACCCGGTGGGTTAATTGAAATTTAAACCAGAAAATTTTTATTTTTATAATAACTTAATAAAATTTTGTAGTGTTTTACTGGGCATTCATAACACATAATAGTTTTCATTTAAACAACATATTTATTAACATTTATATTAAAATTTTGTGATAATTTTTATATGTTTTAATTACTGACATTTTTTTCTGATTTTTTTTTTTTTGTTTATTTTCTTCTGTATATACCAAAGATAAGTATTACTTTTTTGGTTATATTAGTAAGATGTATTGTTTATAAATAATTTTTTTTTTTTAGTACTGTATTTTGTAATAATATTATTATTGTCATTATTGTTATTATATTAATATTTTTGTTGTTTTTTTTATTCAAAGTTACTGTGATGTCAAATCTTGAATATTTTGACTGATAACTTTGTTTTTATATTTAATAATATAATATACCAAGTATTTCAAAATCAATTTAATGGTTTTAAAATTTTACCAGTGTAATATTTGTTAAGTTTTACTTACACTAGATCAATTATATGTGAAATGAAAAAGAAAATGAAACGGTTTTTCCTAGGTGTGTTCGATGAGAGTGAGCACCTTTTATCACTTGGCGCATACATCGTCCATCCAATTGTAAAATCGCGAATGTGTGAATTCTCAGTTTTACAGGAGAGCTCAAAACCAATTCAATGCTATCTTCTTTAACACACTTCGTGTATTTTCGTAACTTTTCAAAGGCTATATCTTCCTAACCGAACAATATACATATTTGTGAGTTTACTAAAAAATGCGTTGGGTTGTATACATCAGCATATCCACTTACAAACTCATATTCGCAAAATTTGCACATTCGCGAGTTTACCATTGGATGGACGTCATGTGTGATTAGAGAATTCATCCCTTACTTAAAAAAAAAACTTGGTGTAATTAGTGCGATATTTGCTTTAATTTTGTAATTCAAGTTGAGTTTTTTTTTTGTCATCAGTCTCTCGACTGGTTTGATGCAGTTCTCCAACCTGTTCTATCTTGCGCAAGTCGTTTCATATCTACATACCTGTAACACCCTACATCTTTTGTAATTTGCTTTATATATTCTAATCTTTGCCTCCCTTTACAATTTACTCCCTCAATGTTACCCTCCATTATTGATAGCCCAATACCTGGATGTCTTAGGATATGCCCCACTAGCCTATCCCTTCTTTTGGTAAGATGCTTCCATATACTTCTTTTTTCATCCACTCGCCTAAGAACCTCTAAATTACTTATTTTGTCCACCCACCTAATCTTTAACATTTTCCTATAACACCACATTTCAAAAGCTTCTATCCTCTTCCGTTCTACAGCCCCTATCACCCACGTTTCACTTCCGTATAATGCTACACTCCAAACATAATGTTTTAAGAAATTTTTCCTAATTCAAGTTGAGTAGCGATTGAAAATACATTACGTCGTTTGTAAACACCCAAAAGAAAAATAACCACACGAGTCAGATTTTTTTTTTAACGAGAGGAAACCGAATTTATCGGTATCCGGGTAAATGAACCTTTGCCATCTTTGTATGCGGAGCTATGCCAAAGGCAATTATCCGCCAAAACCTCTTAAGCTCTTTTCTATCCCATCCCGACTCGCTGCAGGATCACTGTAAGACATAACTTCATAACACGCTGGTGTTTCTTTATCAACTGGATAATGTTATCACAGCGTAATTCCTCTACTTTCCACTCATATTTTCCCCCATTTTTTTTTTGAGTGACTTCTTTCAAGTTTAATGCAGCTGGGCTTTTCTGCTCTTCATCACCTTCTGGATGAACTCCTCAATAGCCTTTAAGCTTTCCTCTTCAAGTTTTTCAGGAGAAATTTTCTACCCAACCAGGGTCCCTAGAACCTGCCTCTCCGGTATCCACCTGGAGTTGAAAATCGCTTGTTCTGCATCGTCCTCTTCCGCCTCATAAGCCGTACAGCTTGCTTCATCTGAATGTCTGATACGGGTGGAGATATGCCTGAAAGCTACCATGTCCCATTAATGCCTGCGTGAGATAATAACCAATCTTGCTGTACATCTACTTAGCCATTTCTTTAGATCCGAAATCAATCCATGTGTCCATTGACCGGACACCTCTTCATCCCATCTCTCTTGCACCTCCTGAGAAGTCTATCTCTGGCCTCTCTCATGGTTGCCCTTATTGAGCAACCATTTCTGTTGTTCATTTTACAGTTGAGAAAAAACCATAATATTAGCAAATCAGATTGTTCATTCCAGACACGACAGAGAAAACTTTTAGTTTTTTCGTGTCTCATTCACAGTGAAGTATCTTGTGAGAATTTTGTGGCCCCTATATTTTTTGTTTTTTTGTTTTAACGTCCAACTGTTCTCCAATTACTGCTAATGCAGACGGTGAACGATGAAATGATTTTTGTAACGTATGAAAATATGCCGAGCCTGAATGGGATTCGAACCCAATATTATGGGTTATGGGTTTACTATAACCCCTATACTATAACCCCTATGGGTTATGGGTTTACTATATGGGCCCCTATATTATGGGGTTTTTTGAGCCCCATATTTTATGAGCTTGTGCTCAGAAAAAAACGGTTTCATTGTTTTTTTTATTTCATGTATAATTAATTGACAAGGGTGGTTACCTCCTCCATTTGACTGTAAATATAAAAAACTTGCATGGAAAAATATTTTATTGTACACATCTTAATAGGATTATTAAATGGTTTATGAGCTTGTGCTCAGAAAAAAACGGTTTCATTGTTTTTTTTATTTCATGTATTATGGGTTTACTATAACCCCTATACTATAACCCCTATGGGTTATGGGTTTACTATATGGGCCCCTATATTATGGGGTTTTTTGAGCCCCTATATTATACTTTGAGCCCCTATATTATGGGTTTACTTTTCTAGCTATGTGAAATGTTGATAATATTATCGTTAAATAATATCATTATGGTGGTTTATTTGTAAAGATGGTATGCAAACCATAATCTATAAGTTTTAAAGCTTGTAATAACTGTAATTGTTATGGTTTCAGTTATAAATGCTTAAATTTCTCCTTACGAGATTTTCTAGGATTATTAAACGGTTTATGAGCTTGTGCTCAGAAAAAAACGGTTTGATTGTTTTTTTTATTTCATGTATAATTAATTGACGAGGGTGGTTACCTCCTCCATTTGACTGTAAATATAAAAAACTTGCATGGAAAAATATTTTATTGTACACATCTTAAAACTACAGCTTTTTAATTAGTTTTCAACATAGTCAACATTAATATTTAAGCTTTCGCCAGCATTTAAGCATTAGCGTTTCACTAATTTTCTTCATTTTGTCTTCTTATTGTCGTCGTCGTCGTCGTCATGGATTAGGCTATTTTAGCTGTGAGCTAAGCCTGTTCCGGCGTCCATCTCCTCCTCGGTCTTCCAATACCTCTTCTACCCCTTGGTATATGATGCCATGCGTTCAAAGGAAGGCGGTCTTGCGGCATTCTGAAAAGATGTTCTGACCATTTTCCTTTGTGTTGCTTGATTATGTCAGCTAGCGGTTGTGTTCCACATTCCTCCCTTATTACTTCGTTCCTGAAGCGATCTTCTCTGGTGCATCCCTTTATATGTCTAAGAAATTTCATCTCTGCTGCTTGAATCTTGGATTCTTGTTTCTTAGACAGCACCCATGCTTCACTTCCATAAGCTAAGGTAGGTATCGCCATAACTCTATAAAATTTCATTAGCGTATCCTTCCTAGCTTTGTTCTTCAGGGACCTACTTATTGCCCCACATACCGAGCTGAACTTTGTTATTTTTTGCTGGACATCTTTATCCTGGTCGTATGTTATGTCACAACCAAGATATTTAAAATTGCGTGTCTTCTTATTGTACTTCATAAAATTCACCAGCCTCAGTACGCAGCCAATCTTCCACGACATTTTAAAGTTAGTTGTCGTTATTGAAGTTACATTACATAAGCCATTTAAGTTGACTGGTGATGAAACTGGTTGACAGGTGAAGGGTGCAGTGGAAAATGATGATGGTCCACAATTGATTATTTTTCAGAAAACGATAAACTAAATTTCATGTCTTCTAGACGAATAAAATTTAACCCCTCACCGGTTTCTTTTTTTTTTAGAAAATGATACTAAGTTGCTCTATTTTTTTTTATTGCATAGAAAGTTTTGTATATTCTAGTTATGACTTATTAAGTAACAAACACTGGTATTTTGCATGCAGTTTAGATGTTATTACAATAATAAGAAATGGATACCTAACCTGTCATACTGCTTTTGGTGACTGAAGTTTTGCATCATTTTGAAGTCATGTGTCATTTTCCCTATATTAGAATTTATAATAATTACACTACACTGTTTTACACTAAATTAAACTAAACATTAAACTCTTAACAATACATATAATACTCAACAAAACTACACTAACTCTTTACAATAGTAAACATGTGGGCTGGCTAACACTAACCTAAAACTGTCCGAGAACCGGTAGCAGAATAGCAACGTTATTTCGAAGATAGACTTGTACAAAAATATTTACTAGCGCTATATGTGTTAGAATATAGAACTAAAATAGCTATACAAAGAGATACGCAATAGTTACGACGGAATAGTCCGACAACTGACGTTTTAAAACTGGACAAAATCTATCGTCGGAATATTCCGTCAGTGGCCCTTTTTATGCACTTCTCGTACGCCGGAATATTCCGGCAAAAACCAGTAAGGGGTTAATGCAAACAATTTTCTATGGCAAGATAACAGTAGCTGCGTGGACTCTCATCGTTATACCCTTGTACCATGAATCTTTTATTGTATTTTTTGAAGGATTGTCAGCATTTTTCCCCTGCTAGTACAAATATAAACCTATAGCAACAGAACGGCATTAATATCTAAAAAAAAAAAATTGACTTTCATTGTTTTTTCCCTGGACCCTTCAGGTGCTTTATGTAAATCGCGGTATACTGACATCAGGTGTTGTGTTTTCGCATGTCAATAGCTCAATCATAGAACAACTAATTTTCTTTCGCGACCACACAATCGTAATCCTAATCTCAATCACGTCAATCGTAATGTTTATAATGTACTCAATCATAATCAACAAATTATCCAACCGAAATCTAATCGAAAACCAACCAACAGAAATCATTTACGAAAGAGGAAAACCAGTAACTTTTGGGCACCTAGGAATAATCTACGCAATAATCTCAATTGGTCTTCTACGATTTGTTGTCTGAGCTCGGTTCGTCCTGGTAGTGCTCGAAAAACAAGAGCTTTTGAAGCAATTCAAATGGAATGTTTTTGATCATCCTCCTTACAAGCCTCGACTTGGTGCCAAGTGATTTTCATCTTTTCAACGACTTGAAAGAAGTGGCTGCACTTCGATGACGAACTTCAAAATGTCATGAAAGATTGACTATATGTGCCCGTGCAGCTGAATTTTATAAAGAAAATATGAAAAAAATTATTGAAACGCTATGACAAATACTAACAGACAGGTAGAATGTAAAATTATTAACACTCAATCTGTTTGTTGCAGGGCTAAAATAAATAGTTCTGTTTCTTATCACATGGTCAGTTAATTGAATGACTGAATCATCTAAGAACAGAAGAGGTAGAGGTGTACTGTGACACTAATCAGAGTTATCTCCTCTGAAAGTAATGAATTTCATTATACAGCCAGACCCTGTGGTGAATGAAGTGAAGGTGTCATTTGCAGAGTGGAAAATATGTGCTTTTCAGAGGGCCCGGCATGCTGATAAGCGTACTTTTCCACTCGGTGAGGAAGGCAATTGTAAACCACCTCACTCCTCGTTTTACTTAGTAAAACCTCTAGAGGTTCAAACCAGCCTACTACAGGGTGATCACCTAAACAACATGACAAATACTTAAATTTTATGTTGACTATGTTAATAAATAATAAAACGCTGTAGTTTTAAGATGTAAATAATAAAATATTTATTCTATTTACAGCCAAAGAGAAGTTTTCTTTCCACCACACCCCTAATTTATTATCAACAAACGTTGAAACTTAAGAAGTATTACATTACCTTTAAAACGAAACGTTGATTCTTTTTGAAACTCTTGGCAATATATACATATATAAATATAAAATTAAGTAATACAATTAAATAAATAAATTTTATATGAATGTACGTATTGGTGCTGTGTATAAATTTATAATAAATAATTAAATATGGTTGTTTGTAAGCGTGTGTTTTGTATATTTACGGACTGATTGCATGTGCTTGAATCGTAGTGATTAATTGTTGCATTGTCTAAAAACGTTTTAAATATAAGTGAAAATGGTTATAATTAAATAAAAAAAAAAACATTCAAATTATAAGTGCAAGTGATTTTGTAATTAATTAATTAATCCATTATTTAATAATAAACAAAAAGACTTAATTAATTATTATGATTATTATTATTATTATTATTATTATTATTATTATTATGATTATTTATCAATTAGCTAATAGTTATTAAATAAAATATCAAAACTGTGTTCACAGATTTTTTTGTATTTAATTATAGTTATATTATTAATTAATTAATTAAATTAAGTAATGTTTAGGATTTTTTATGTGTTAGTTTTTAGATATTGTGTACTTATAAGTTGAAATTTGTGGGATGCTTCAAAAAAGATATGCGTTTTTTTTTGTTAAAACACTTGTGTTTAGTTAAATGAATCATAATTACCTTCATTAAGTTTCTATATTCAAAGTTATTTTGACAGAAAATTTGAGTTATTCAGTGATTATTTTTTACTTTCTCTTGCTTATATGAATATATAGGAAGGAAAGTATTGTTTTCATGTCGATTTTAAGAAATCGAGTTTTCACCGGATCTATACGTTTTCAGACCCCCTGAACCCACACAAACATGTTTTTAGCGATTGGTCTGTGTGTGTATGTGTGTGTGTCAGTGTGTGGACAGAATATCTCAAGAACGGAACATTGACAAACTTGAAACTTGAAACTTAAGTTACATACCACTACCGGAACCGACACGAACATTTTCATCAAAATTGGTCAACCGGATGTAGTAGTTTATTCATGTCATTTTTTACTTTTTTGTGATTTTCTCAAAAACTGCTCCTACGATTTTTTTAAAAATCGCCTCATTTACTAAATTTTTTTATTCTCTACAAGATAAGATAGGCGCCATTTCTGCTGAAATTTTTGGTAAGGCTGTTTTCTCGTAAACAAATAGTTTTTTTAAGATTGCGACTTTAATATGTATTTTAGCGCAATAATGTAAAAATTAAAAGATGTAAAGAATTTAAAATTCTACGACTTTTATATCTAATATTTTTTTGTATAACGCTTAGTTTAACGGTAATTAGCGATTATTATTTTTTACTCTCGAAATCGTGTAACAAAAATCTAGTTTTTAAAGCTTTCGGCCTTATTATGCATTTTACGTAAAAAAAAGTTTAATGAAATTTATAGGAAATTAAAAGATATACAACTTTTATTTGTAGCATTTTTCTCTACAGAGCCTAGTTAAGCGTGAAAAAATGATTTTCTGCATTTTTAAGCCAAACGGGTTGATTTTCATTTTCCATTTTTCACTCATGATGAAAATTACGTTATGTTTATTGAGGTTAGTTTTTTTGTTTATTTCTTACGTTAGATTAATGTTAATTATTTGCATTGGCAAGAGAAAGTTGTGCGAGTGTTTCACGCCAGGTTATGGCAACCGTTTATTTTTTGTAAATATATTTTGTATATTTTTACTTTCTCTTGCCTATATGAATATATAGGAAGGAAAGTATTGTTTTCATGTCGATTTTTCGAAATCGAGTTTTCACCGGATCTATACGTTTTCAGACCCCCTGAACCCAAAAAACATGTTTTTAGCGATTGGTCTGTGTGTGTGTGTGTGTGTGTGTCTGTGTGTGTATGTGTGTGTCTGTGTGTGAACAGAATATCTCAAGAACGGAACATCGTACGAACTTGAAACTTGAAACTTAAGTTACATACCACTACCGGACGCGACACGAACATTTTCATCAAAATCGGTCAACCGGAAGTAGTAGTAACTTAGTTTATTCGTATAATTTTTCAGTTTTTTGCGATTTTCTGAAAAACTGGTCCTACGATTTTTTTTAAAATCGCCTATTTTACTCAATTTTTGATTCTCTACAAGATAGGGTAGGCGCCATGTTTGCTGAAATTCTCGGTGAGGCTGTTTTCACGTAAAAACGTTGTTTTTTTAAGATTACGGCTTTAATATAAATTTTAGCGCAAAAACTTATATAATAAAAGTTGTAGAGAATTTAAAAACCTACAACTTTTGTTTCAAACATTTTTTTGTATAACGCTTAGTTTAGCGGTAATTTGCGATTTTCTGTTTTTTTTTCTCACGAAAACGTGAGAAAAATCGATTTTTTTAACATTTCGGTCTTAGTATGCATTTTACGACAAAAGTGTATATAATAAAAGTTATAGAAAATTAAAAGATCTACAACTTTTGTTTAGAGAATTTTTCTCTACAGAGCCTAGTTTAGCGTGAAAGTATGATTTTCCGTTTTTTTTAAGCCAAATTGAGTTCGATTTTCATTTTGCGTCATTCACTCATGATTAAAATAAGGTTATGTTTTTGAGGTTAGTTGTTGTTTATTTTTAATATTTTATTAATAATGTTAGGTTTATTATTAATCATTTGCATTGGCAAGAGAAAGTTGTGTGAGTGTTTCACACCAGATTTTTTATTTTAATGAGCATATTTTTTTTGGAAGATCTCACTGTAATAATGAGTCAGTATATTATAAAGAATGAGTTTGAATAATAAAAATTATTATTAATAATACGAGGCGTATTTTTAAAGTAAGTACCGTTTGAAAATTAAAAAAAAAATAAAAGGAAATTTGCAAAAACTAATTTTATTTTCGGAATCTACATACTTTTATCTATTTTTCTACATACGAGTAGTTTCCAAGTTTTTGTAAACACTTATCATATCGCACAACTAAATTTTGGAAACCTTCTTCATAAAAACTTGCCGCCTGCTGTGATTTGACCTTTGGCTTTGACCTTTACGGGAGAGTGCGTGTGTCTCCAATCCATGCTTTGTTGTTTCGATTCGGGAGTGAAATGCGAAATCCACGTTTCGTCTCCAGTTACGATCCGACTCAGCATATCGTCACCGTTTTCGTCATAACGTGTCAGAAAATTCAAGGAACTGTCGAGTCTTTTGAACTCTCTCGAGCGGCCTCACACTGCCGCTCAGACCCGAGCTGCATTGGACTCTTTTGGCTGGGAAGTTTTGGACCACCCACCCTACAGCCCTGACCTTGCGCCGAGCGACTTTCATCTCTTCCGTCATCTGAAACATCACTTGGGCGGCAGCCGTTATGACGATGACGACGAATTGAAAACGGCCGTGAATTCTTGGTTATCACAGCAGGCGGCAAGTTTTTATGAAGAAGGTTTCCAAAATTTAGTTGTGCGATATGATAAGTGTTTACAAAAACTTGGAAACTATGTAGAAAAATAGATAAAAGTATGTAGATTCCGAAAATAAAATTAGTTTTTGCAAATTTCCTTTTATTTTTTTTTTATTTTCAAACGGTACTTACTTTAAAAATACGCCTCGTACATGCGGGAGGATTATAAATTTAAGAATTGTAAATATATACTAGTTTATATATATTTTATACAATTTAGTCTAAAAAACAAAAAATATGTTACGTTCAAACGCATTTTGTAGTTAAAATATTCATAAACCAACCGTTTTTCTTAATACAACAAATTAAACTAAATTTTTGTAGTATTTGTATTTTTCATGTTTATATTAATTTTATAAGTAAAATAACGAAATACTCTTTTTCTTAGCAGAAATTATTTTTATTGTTCGTATTTTTTGATATATTATTTATTTATTAGTATTATTATAAAAGAAGCGAAAACTTGTTTAATAATAATTTTTATTTTTACAAAATTTTACTGTCACATCGTGGTATAATAATACTGTTAATCTATTTATTTTCTAAGGTTTATTTGTAGCGTAGGTTTATTCAAACCTTTTTCTACTTCCTTTACGATTTTATACTTTTCATCGTTAAACTTATGCGAACTACGGTTTTTTTTTTTTTTTTTTTTTTTTTTTTTTTTTGCTACTTGCATCCTGGAGACTCCAAAGGGAGTATAGGACATGTCAAGAATATTATCATTAATATTATAGAATATTATTCATTTGAATATGATACAGAGGGAAAATTAAACAAAAGATTTTTGAGTTATACAAACTAATTTTAACCCTTTCCACTCGACTGTCGGATCTGATCCGACACGATAGTTTTACCATTCCACTCGTATGTCGGACCCCGTCCGACTCCACTTTCACAGCTGATTTTGTATGAAAATACGCAGTTTACAATGTTGCTGTAATGTGCTGCCCTCTACGGAATGTTTTAAAAATTAATTCTTGTAGTTTTTGATAGTTGACTACTACCGATTATCAATGTAATAGGAATTAATTGAATTGAGTTCACCGTACCATACAAACTAACCAAATTGTGAACGTGCTTCGTTTAGTTTGCGGTATTTCGTGTCGCTTTAAGATCGGTTAATGTTTTTAGGTAATTAATTCACACAAAAATAATATTCAGATTATTTTTCATGCTTTTATTAGGTTTTAGGTATCAATTTCTAGTTACATAGTTTATTTTATCTTAGTTTTTACATCGACAGTGTATGTTTTGCAGGTTATATTTTAAAAGTTTTTAGGTGAGAAAAAGCATTTTTGATGTATCATTATTAACATTAAAGTAATTACAAACGTAAAAAGTATTGGATGCTCTTAAAACTAATAACAACACATTACGCGTATGATTACTGTAATAGGGTATAAACAGATCATAAAATAAATACAAGTTGAGGGGAATCACAGTGGAAACATAATTTGAGTGGGAAGGGTTAACCCTTTATAGGTCTGTGGTAAGTATACTTACCACTGGAAATAAGGTCAATTTTTTTAAAGAATAAGCCATGCAGTTGAACCCTACTGGCATTTTATGGTTTTATAGATGTTCTCTGGTAAGGCTATCCACATTTTGAAATTAGTGCGCAGCGACCATTTGCTTCATGAGTTACACGAATGCAGTAAGGATTCATACCAACGTACGCTACCAAGTTTTTTGTTGTTACTTTTGTACGGTGCTTAGAAAATTCGAGTTTTTTACAGGAAACCAAGCATTCATGCTAATATAAAATTAAGATAAGTTAACTTTAAATTTTTCTGTTATATAGGGCTACAAGTTGTTTAAATAAGCATTCTTACCACTAATAATTATTATGTGATTCCCATTTCAATAAACATTCCTTGGTGAGTATACTTACCAGGGCTTAACATAAAAAAAAGAAATATCTTACTGTTCTGGCACTAGAAATACATTATTCAAGTCCCTATAAAACAAAATTAAACATTTTACATCATTATATTTTCCCCGTAGTGCCCTATAAAGGGTTAATGTGTTTAAATTTAAATTGGTTTAAAAAGTAAACAGTCAGTTATCAGGCTGGAAACCATTAGGTTGGCAGGATGCATTTCAAAAAATTTATTTTTAAACCTTTCATATTATTGCTTTTTTCTTTCAAGGTGCCGTCTCCTTAAAAAAGATTGGCAAGCATGACTTAAAATGCTGCAGTTCTAAAAAAATCAGTGTTGGTACACCTGAACCATGTTCTCAATTTTTATTTTTTTAATTTTTTTTATTTAACGAGGCATCAACTACAACGGTCATTAGCGATGACGTTGGGGTGGAACTTTTGTACAATGGAGGATGAAATGATTTTTTGTAACGTATGAAAATATGCCGTGCCTGAGTGGGATTCGAACCCAGGACCGCATGATAAGAGGCGAGCACGTTACCAACTGCGCCAATGCGACCGGCATTTTTTCTCAATTTGTTCAGTCCGGATATGCATCTTCCCAATTTCCTTTCTATGATTTTACACTAAAATAATTATGGGAAAAATAGTTTCAACCCTTTCAACTTGTATTATGTTTCCACTGTGATTTCCCTCCACTTGAATTTATTTTATGATTTGTTGATATGTAACCTATTACATTAATCATACGCGTAATATGTTGTTATTAGTTTTTAAGAGCATGCAATACTTTTTATGTTTGTTATTACTTTAATTTTAAAATGATACATAAAAAATGCTTTTTCTCATCTAAAAACTTCTAAAATGTAACCTGCAAAACATACACTGCTGTTGTAAAAACTAAGATAAAATAAACTGTGTAACTAGAAATTGATACTTTAAACCTTATAACAACACGCAAAATAATCTGAATATTATTTTTGTGAGAATTAGTTACCTAAAAACATTAAACTGATCTTAAAGTGACACAAAATACCGCAAACTAAACAATGCATGTTCAAAATTAGGTTAGTTTGTTTACTAGTTTGGTATGGTGACATCGATTCAATTAATTCCGTTTATATCGATAAACGGTAGCAGTCAACTATCGAAAACTACAAGAATTAATGTTTAAAACATCCCATAGAGGCCAGCACATTACAGCAACTTTCTTAAACGCGTATTTTCATACAAAATCAGCTGTGAAAACTGAGGAGTCGGATGGGGTCCGACATACAAGTGGAACAGAATACTATCGTGTCGGATCAGATCCGACAGTCGAGTGGAAACGGTTAAAAATGTATGTTACCATACTTCCCCCCGCTCTGATTATTATTATTATTATTAAATATATTTTGAAATATCCTCATCGCTTTGTGCCTTCTTCTTATATTTTAATAATGCATTTTAAATTAAAATTTATGAAAAATTATTACGTAAAAATAATTAAATTCGTGAAAGTGTCAAATCAATTATTTGTTCTATATAACTAAAATTGTAAATTAAAAATACAATACTTTGTAATCGATTCCAAATAAATTATTTGTTGTGTTAAAGTTGCTTATTTTTAATAATAAAATTCATTAAATAATGTAATTGGCTCTCTCAAATGTATCAAAATATATTCAAGAAAAAATTTAAAAAATTTCAAAGATTATTGGTAATCATTTAAGAAATAGTTTTATTTAAATTTAATCACGTTCGTACATTAAAAAAATTGTAATTTCTTGTGCCATATTTTGCATTTTTTTCAAACTTATAAAAATTATAATTACAATGAAAAATTTTATTCATTATTTTAATTTTAAATTTAAAAAAAACAGTTTTGGGGCCAAATCTTTTTTAATAAAAAAATTATGTTAAATTTTTTTACTCATTTATTTATACATAATTTTTTGATCTCATTGTTTATATTATTATTATTATTATTTCTGCAAATTGTATTAATTATTGTAGTAAATTTAATTTAGTTTTTCATATTGTGTATATAATTTTAAAAAAATTAAATTAACTTAAATATTTTGTATTATTTACCATGTAAATTTGATATAACATTGTTTTTTTTAATCTGAATTCATTAATTTTAGATGAAAATTCTATTTTTTTTGTTGCCAATTTTAAACGATATAAATATTGAGTTTCATATGTACTATATTGTATAATATTGTACTTTATAATAATTTGTTATAATTATATGCCAAATTGGGGTTCCTTGGTTAGTATTTTCATTTATAATTTGTTTGGTTTAACGCTGAGATTTTAAATCTTATTTTGTATAATTAAGTGAGGTAATATATACATTTATATATCACTTAAATTATTTATGTTTTAATATCTTATTTATGTTTTTAATATGTTTTGTATTTAATAGTATTGCCCATAACAGACAGGTGGAGTGTCAAATTATTTACACTCAATCTGTTAGTTGAAGGGCTAAAATAAATAGTTCTGTTTCTTATCGCATGGTCAGCCAATTAAATGACTGAATCATTTAAGAACAGAAGAGGTAGAGGTGTAAAAGACACTAATCAGAGTTATCTCCTCTGAAAGTAATGAATTTCATTATACAGCCAGACCCTGTGGTGAATGAAGTGAAAGTGTCATTTGCAGAGTGGAAAATATGTGCTTTTCAGAGGGCCCGGCATGCTGATAAGCGTACTTTTCCACTCAGTGAGGAAGGCAATGGTAAACCACCTCACTCCTCGTTTTACTTAGTAAAACCTCTAGAGGTTCAAACCAGCCTTTTGGCTGTTGACCTAAACAACAACAACAACAACAACAATATGTTTCGTATTTAATTGTAGTTAAAAGTTATTTAACGAGCGGTACATTGTCTGGTTTGGAAAATGCCTGTTCTAAAAAGCTGAAACCTTAAAATATTTAGAGGCCCTGAAAAGAGCCATTTAAGTGTGTAAGTGGGAAGAGGAAATTGGTGGGCAGCTGTGGGATCTTATCGTCCATTGGAGATTTTTTTTTGTCATCAGTCTCTTGACTGGATTGATGCAGTTCTCCAAGCTGTTCTATCTTGTGCAAGTCGTTTCATATCTACACACCTGTAACACAGGTGTCATCTTTTGTAATTTGCTTTATATATTCTAATCTTTGCCTCCTTCTACAATTTACTCCCTCAATATTACCCTCCATTATTGATAGCCCAATACCTGGATGTCTTAGGATATGCCCCACTAGCCTATCCCTTCTTTTGGTAAGATGCTTCCATATACTTCTTTTTTCATCCACTCGCCTAAGAACCTCTAAATTACTTATTTTGTCCACCCACCTAATCTTTAACAAAGGTGAATTATCATTTTCGCCTAAGAACCTCTAAATTACTTATTTTGTCCACCCACCTAATCTTTAACAAAGGTGAATTATCATTTCGCCTAAGAACCTCTAAATTACTTATTTTGTCCACCCACCTAATCTTTAACAAAGGTGAATTACCATTTTCTTTTTTGCTGGGTTGTGAAATAACTGTTAACTCAACAATTTCATCCTTGTTGTGTTAACAGTTACTTGAAAATGAGAAATTTTAGTTACTTGAATATTTTTTAGATTTTTTTTTAGTTACTTGAATGTGAAATTTTTATATGAGTTCCTTGAGGTATGGAACCAAATACTTAAGTTTTTTTCATTGTACAGCTAGGCATACAAGAAAAAATTCTCTCCATATTAAATATGAACAAAACGAGGCTCTTTTTTTTGTTTTTTTTTTTTTATTGAGTGATGATTTTTATTGAATGATGAAGCCTTGGGCTGGTGCGTAGGTAATGATATGTGGTGATTTACAGATGAAAGATATGCCAGACCTGACTGGGAATCGAACCCGGGACCCCGGCATAGTACCCAAATGCCAGGGCCGCCGACAGCCTTTTTGTGGCCCGGGGCAGAGTTTGGAGGCCCCCTCGTATAAAAAAACCTTTATCAAAATAGCTTTGTCCTTTGACTGGTCCAAACTAGTACTGATGACCTTTGCAAGTGGTGCTCTGTGCCTCTGTCGCGACGCGACGTCTCGTCTCGACTGCACACGTGCACATTAACGCACCAACGCACCCATTATCACGATCATCATCATCATCTGGGTATCCTTCCAGCAGGCCGGGTAGGATTTGAGTGGACGATATGCCTCCATCAATCTCTATCTTGATATACCTTTTGTATTCTGATATCCTGTAGTGTCATTCCTTTTGTTAGGAGATCATCCCTTTATTTGGTCAGTCCATCTTCTTCTGGGACGTCCAACGGGTCTCCTTCCAGATACCTCCATGTCCAAGTACTGTCTGGGGATACGTGCCTCTGGCATCCTTTGTACATGTCCAAACCATTTGAGTCTTGCGGTACGTAATCTTTCTTCCATCGTTAAGGTCACCTGCATATCTCTTCTTATATATTCATTTCTGACCTTGTCTCTTCTGGTCTTCTGCAAGGCTGATCTTAAAAATTTCATCTCATATGCCTGTAATTTGCTAATGTCCCCTTTCAATAGGACACAGCTTTCTAGGCCATATGTCATTATTGGAAGAAGATATGTTTTAAACATGGTCTGTTTGGCTGTTATGGGAACTGTATTATCCCAGAATAAGTTCCGCACTTGGTAAAAGAAGGAGGATCCTTTATTCACTCTATTTAGAACTTCTAGCTTAGCACTCCCATTATTTGAGACGACGCTTCCAAGATATCCAAAACTTCCCACATATTCAATCCTTTCTCCATCAAGTTTTATGTTACACTGCGCAGGTGTTCTGCTGACTTTCATTGCTACTGTTTTCCGCTTACTAACGGTTAGTTTGAACTCCTTAAATTTCTTGTTCCAGCAATCCAACTTTTCCTGCACCTCTAGCCAGAGCTAGAGGCTCTGGCTAGAGAGCCAGAGCCTCTGACTCTCAGAGGCTCTGGCTGTGGGTCTGGGGAGTGACAGATCTCTCCCCAGATGGCCACATCATCTGCAAACACTAATGTATTCAAATTTCCAGGATTTACAGCTTTGATTTCTTTAATAATTACATCCATGAGAGCAATCACGATAACGCTTATTGCTCCACAGTTAAAGCACGCGTGCTAAACTTTTTTGTATTTATCGTGAAGATGTTATTAATTACTAAATATTTTTTATTGATTTAAAAAAAAGCATCTTCGGATGTGGCCCCTTTTCTTCTGTGGCCCGGGGCAATCTGCCCCATTTGCCCCTCCCCCTCTCGGCGGCCCTGCCAGTTGCACTGACCACTACACCACGGGCCAAAATTAATTTTTGAATTTAACATTAAACATTCAGAGAGCATTTAACCGGGAACCCCTATTAATTAATAACAAATATAAAATATAAACTGTATTGTGTTTATTGTATAAAGAAGAAGAAGAAGAAGAAGAAGAAGAAGAAGAACTGTTTAATGTTGAGTTTTATATTAATGTGTACCACAGTATGATTATTATTATAATGAGGTTATAATTAGGTTAGTTTCATAAAGCATAAAATTAAACAATCATTTTTAAAAAAAAAATATTTGATTTTTTTATTGTATTTCGTTATTCCACTTGACTCAAGTGCAGCAATTGCCTTTAACTCTTTTGAGTCAAAGGAACAGAAGTTTTCTGAAAAGTAATAAAAGTAATTACAGAGTATAAGTATGGTTTTCACCAGAAAAAGTCCTGCTGTAAACCTAGAACCTTTTTCAAGAAATGAAATTTCAATGGTCACCTTTCTCGCTGTTAAGGGGATAGTCAACCCAGAAAATGAAAATAAAAAATTCTGGCTATAATTTATCATTATTTATTTTATTTTAAATGAAAGAGTAATTTACTAGTAATGATCAACCATTTGAACCAAGCTAAAAAATTAATTACAGCCCCTAATTAAAGGAAAAGCGGGCTTTTACCACATTTCCGGAAAACTTAAAGTTAAAGGAATAAATTCACTCGCCTTCTTAGTGAGTTTTATATTAAACAGAATGATGTTTTTATAACTTTTTGTCAACGTACAAACAAAGTAAACAAATATTGTGATTCAGAAAATTTTAAACTTCAAATAAATGCAAAAAACAATCGAAATTAAAAAATGTCATCTTCTTGAGTTGACTACCCCCTTAAATGCAAGACCAAGCCAATTGCTTGCCCAAATTTGACTTCGTCAACACTGCGTAACCGTCTGACATAAAGTTAGTTTCAGTTTTCAGTAGTTGATGTACACGAAAAGTGTTGTTAAAAGTATTGGATATCACAGGTTGTCTTTTACAAGGCATACGCAACTTTCTCAACAAGATTCATAATCTATGCAAAAATATTATAAAAGTACTTTTTTTGGAAATTTGACAGTTTTGCAGAAAATGAAAACATGTAGTTTTTTTTGAAAAATTTCAAACTTTTTCTATTGTTTATAATTTTTAAAACTTTAAGAAGCATACGTTTCGAATCCAGCCATGAACAGTGAAAAATCAATATTTTCAGTTTTGTCTCTTACAGACTTCTAAGTACTTTTTCATGACTGTTTTCGCAATCTACGCTTCTTAAAGCATCAGAGTCTATGATTAACAGAAAAAGTTTGAAAAATTCCAAAAAAACGTACATGAACACACCCTAACTAGGAAAATAAAAATCAAAACTAATACGCTTCTTGAAAATTCCAAAAAAGTACATGAACTATAGTCTTGCTAAAGGTGAAAAATTAATATTTTTAGTTTTGTCTCTTACAGACTTCTACTTTTTCATGACTGTTTTCGTACTCTACGCCTCTTAAAGCATCAGAAACGATGATTAACAGAAAAAGTTTGAAAAATTCCAAAAAAAGTACATGAAATGTGGTATTTTACTGTTTTCGTATAGCCTTGCTACTTTCAGTGAAAAGGTGAAAAATTTATATTTTCAGTTTTGTCTCTTACAGTCTTCTATCTACTTTTTCATGACTGTTTTCGTAATCTACGCCACTTAAAGCATCAGAAACGATGATAAACAGAAAAAGTTTGAAAAATTCCAAAAAAAATACATGAACTGGTACTGCTGTACTACTACTGTCTTGCTACTTTCAGTGAAAAGGTGAAAAATTAATATTTTCACTTTTGTCTCTTACAGACTTCTATCTGCTTTTTCATGACTGTTTTCGTACTCTACGCCTCTTAAAGCATCAGAAACGATGATTAACAGAAAAAGTTTTAAAAATTCCAAAAAAAAGTACCTGAACTATAGTCTTGCTAGTTTCAGTGGATAGGTGAAAAATTAATATTTTCAGTTTTGTCTCTTACAGACTCCTATCTACGTTTTCATGACTGTTTTCGTAATCTACGCCTCTTAAATCATCAGAAACGATGATTAACAGAAAAAGTTTGAAAAATTCCAAAAAAAGTACATGAACTATAGTCTTGCTACTTTCAGTGAAAAGGTGAAAAATTAATATGTTCAGTTTTGTCTCTTACAGACTTCTATCTACTTTTTCATAACTCTTTTCGTAATCTACGCCTCCTGAAGCATCAGAAACGATGATTAAAAGAAAAAGTTTGAAAAATTCCAAAAAAAGTACATGAACTATATCTAGTCTTGCTAGATTCAGTGAAAAGGTGAAAAATTAATATTTTCAGTTTTGTCTCTTACAGACTTCTATCTAGTATTTCATAACTGTTTTCGTAATCTACGCCTCTTAAAGCATCAGAGACGATGATTAAAAGAAAAAAATTGAAAAATTCCAAAAAAAGTACATGAACTATAGTCTTGCTACTTTCAGTGAAAAGGTGGAAAATTAATATTTTCAGTTTTGTCTCTTACAGACTTCTATCAACTATTTCATGACTGTTTTCGTAATCTACGCCTCTTAAAGCATCAGAAACGACGATTAACAGGAAAAGTGTGAAAAATTCCAAAAAAAGTACATGAACTTTAGTCTTGCTACTTTCAGTGAAAAGGTGAAAAATTAATATTTTCAGTTTTGTCTCTTACAGACTTCTATCCACTTTTTCATGACTGTTTTCGTAATCTACGCCTCTTGAAGCATCAGAAACGATGATTAACAGAAAAAGTTTGAAAAATTCCAAAAAAAGTACATGAACTAAGTCTTGCTACTTTCAGTGAAAAGGTGAAATATTAATATTTTCAGTTTTGTCTCTTACAGACTTCTATCTAGTATTTCATTACTGTTTTCGTAATCTACGCCTCTTGAAGCATCTGAAACGATGATTAAAAGAAAAAGTTTGAAAAATTCCAAAAAAAGTACATGACCTATAGTCTTGCTAATTTCAGTGAAAAGGTGAAAAATTAATATTTTCAGTTTTGTCTCTTAAAGACTTCTATCTAGTATTTCATAACTGTTTTCGTAATCTACGCCTCTTGAAGCATCAGAAACGATGATTAAAAGAAAAAGTTTGAAAAATTCCAAAAAAAGTACATGAACTATAGTCTTGCTACTTTCAGTGAAAAGGTGAAAAATTAATATTTTCAGTTTTGTCTCTTACAGACTTCTATCAACTATTTCATAACTGTTTTCGTAATCTACGCCTCTTAAAGCATCAGAAACGATGATTAAAAGAAAAAGTTTGAAAAATTACAAAAAAAGTACATGAACTATAGTCTTGCTACTTTCAGTGAAAAGGTGAAAAATTAATATTTTCAGTTTTGACTCTTACAGACTTCTATCTAGTATTTCATAACTGTTTTCGTAATCTACGCCTCTTAACGCATCAGAGACGATGATTAAAAGAAAAAGTTTGTAAAATTAAAAAAAAAGTACATGAACTATAGTCTTGCTACTTTCAGTGAAAAGGTGAAAAATTAATATTTTCAGTTTTGTCTCTTACAGACTTCTTTCAACTATTTCACGACTGTTTTCGTAATCTACGCCTCTTAAAGCATCAGAAACGATGATTAACAGAAAAAGTTTGAAAAATTCCAAAAAAAGTACTTCAACTATAGTCATGCTACTTTCAGTGAAAAGGTGAAAAATTAATATTTTCAGTTTTGTCTCTTACAGACTTCTATCTACTTTTTCATAACTGTTTTCGTAATCTACGCCTCTTAAAGCATCAGAAACGATGACTAAAAGAAAAAGGTTGAAAAATTCCAAAAAAAGCACATGAACTATAGTCTTGCTACTTTCAGTGAAAAGGTGAAAAATTAATATTTTCAGTTTTGTCTCTTACAGACTTCTATCAACTATTTCGGAACTGTTTTCGTAATCTACGCCTCTTGAAGCATCAGAAACGATGATTAAAAGAAAAAGTTTGAAAAATTACAAAAAAAGTACATGAACTATAGTCTTGCTACTTTCAGTGAAAAGGTGAAAAATTAAAAAATTGTTACTAACCATCGTACCGTAAAGATGGAATTTTGTGTTTTATTTCAAGTAACAATATAATTTAATAATCAATTAGTATTATGTCAACGGAATTATTTTAAATTAATACAGAAACCGTTACAAGGAGTCGTGAATTGTAAAAATCAGTTGAAATTCGGGTATCGAAAATTTTGTCCCGTCGTAAAACTTTCTCCCCATTACTTATTGTAGATGGAGTGGTAGAAAGAAAAATGAAAATTTTAGATTAGATTTTATGATTAAGATTTTTAAATAAAAATACTTCTTGATAAAAAAATGAAAATCTGGTTCAAGCAGAAATGATTGCCTACAAAAGTATTTTGAATGACTGTATTCGTAATCTACGCCTCTTAAAGCATCAGAAACGACGAATAACAGGAAAAGTTTGAAAAATTCCAAAAGAAGTACATGAGTCTTGCTACTTTCAGTGAAAAGGTGAAAAATTAATATTTTCAGTTTTGTCTCTTACAGACTTCTATCAACTATTTCATGACTGTTTTCGTAATCTACGCCTCTTAAAGCATCAGAAACGGTGATTAACAGAAAAAGTTTGAAAAATTCCAAAAAAAAGTACATGAACTATAGTCTTGCTACTTTCAGTGAAAAGGTGAAAAATTAATATTTTCAGTTTTGTCTCTTACAGACTTCTATCAACTATTTCATGACTGTTTTCGTAATCTACGCCTCTTAAAGCATCAGAAACGATGATTAACAGGAAAAGTGTGAAAAATTCCAAAAAAAGTACATGAACTATAGTCTTGCTACTTTCAGTGAAAAGGTGAAAAATGAATATTTTTAGTTTTGTCTCTTACAGACTTCTATCCACTTTTTCATGACTGTTTTCGTAATCTACGCCTCTTGAAGCATCAGAAACGATGATTAACAAAAAAATTTTAAAAATTCCAAAAAAAGTACATGAACTTATAGTCTTGCTACTTTCAGTGAAAAGGTGAAATATTAATATTTTCAGTTTTGTCTCTTACAGACTTCTATTTAGTTTTTTATAACTGTTTTCGTAATCTACGCCTCTTGAAGCATCAGAAACGATGATTAAAAAAAAAAGTTTGAAAAATTCCAAAAAAAGTACATGAACTATAGTCTTGCTACTTTCAGTGAAAAGGTGAAAAATAATATTTTCAGTTTTGTCTCTTACAGACTTCTATCTAGTATTTCATAACTGTTTTCGTAATCTACGCCTCTTAAAGCATCAGAAACGATGATTAAAAGAAAAAGTTTGAAAAATTACAAAAAAAGTACATGAAACTAAAGTACATGAAAAGTACATGTAAATTCAGTGAAAAGGTGAAAAATTAATATTTTCAGTTTTGTCTCTTACAGACTTCTATCTAGTATTTCATAACTGTTTTCGTAATCTACGCCTCTTAAAGCATCAGAGACGATGATTAAAAGAAAAAGTATGAAAAATTACAAAAAAAGTACATGAACTATAGTCTTGCTACTTTCAGTGAAAAGGTGAAAAATTAATATTTTCAGTTTTGTCTCTTAAAGACTTCTATCAACTATTTCACGACTGTTTTCGTAATCTACGCCTCTTGAAGCATCAGAAACGATGATTAACAGGAAAAGTTTGAAAAATTCCAAAAAAAGTACATGAACTATAGTCTTGCTACTTTCAGTGAAAAGGTGTAAAATTAATATTTTCAGTTTTGTCTCTTACAGACTCCTATCTAGTATTTCATAACTGTTTTCGTAATCTACGCCTCTTGAAGCATCAGAAACGATGATTAAAAGAAAAAGTTTGAAAAATTCCAAAAAAAGTACATGACCTATAGTCTTGCTACTTTCAGTGAAAAGGTGAAAAATGAATATTTTTAGTTTTGTCTCTTACAGACTTCTATCAACTATTTCATGACTGTTTTCGTAATCTACGCCTCTTAAAGCATCAGAAACGATGATTAACAGAAAAAGTTTGAAAAATTCCAAAAAAAGTACTTGAACTATAGTCATGCTACTTTCAGTGAAAAGGTGAAAAATTAATATTTTCAGTTTTGTCTCTTACAGACTTCTATCTACTTTTTCATAACTGTTTTCGTAATCTACGCCTCTTGAAGCATCAGAAACGATAATTAAAAGAAAAAGTTTGTAAAATTACAAAAAAAGTACATGAACTATAGTCTTGCTACTTTCAGTGAAAAGGTGAAAAATTAATATTTTCAGTTTTGTCTCTTACAGACTTCTATCAACTATTTCACGACTGTTTTCGTAATCTACGCCTCTTAAAGCATCAGAAACGATGATTAACAGAAAAAGTTTGAAAAATTACAAAAAAAGTACATGAACTATAGTCTTGCTACTTTCAGTGAAAAGGTGAAAAATTAAAAAATTGTTACTAACCATCGTACCGTAAAGATGGAATTTTGTGTTTTATTTCAAGTAACAATATAATTTAATAATTAATTAGTATTATGTCAACGGAATTATTTTAAACTAATACAGAAACCGTTACAAGGAGTCGTGAATTGTAAAAATCAGTTGAAATTCGGGTATCGAAAATTTTGTCCCGTCGTAAAACTTTCTCCCCATTACTTATTGTAGATGGAGTGGTAGAAAGAAAAATGAAAATTTTAGATTAGATTTTATGATTAAGATTTTTAAATAAAAATACTTCTTGATAAAAAAATGAAAATCTGGTTCAAGCAGAAATGATTGCCTACAAAAGTATTTTGAATGACTGTATTCGTAATCTACGCCTCTTAAAGCATGAGAAACGACGAATAACAGGAAAAGTTTGAAAAATTCCAAAAGAAGTACATGAGTCTTGCTACTTTCAGTGAAAAGGTGAAAAATTAATATTTTCAGTTTTGTCTCTTACAGACTTCTATCAACTATTTCATGACTGTTTTCGTAATCTACGCCTCTTAAAGCATCAGAAACGGTGATTAACAGAAAAAGTTTGAAAAATTCCAAAAAAAAGTACATGAACTATAGTCTTGCTACTTTCAGTGAAAAGGTGAAAAATTAATATTTTCAGTTTTGTCTCTTACAGACTTCTATCAACTATTTCATGACTGTTTTCGTAATCTACGCCTCTTAAAGCATCAGAAACGATGATTAACAGGAAAAGTGTGAAAAATTCCAAAAAAAGTACATGAACTATAGTCTTGCTACTTTCAGTGAAAAGGTGAAAAATGAATATTTTTAGTTTTGTCTATTACAGACTTCTATCCACTTTTTCATGACTGTTTTCGTAATCTACGCCTCTTGAAGCATCAGAAACGATGACTAACAAAAAAATTTTAAAAATTCCAAAAAAAGTACATGAACTTATAGTCTTGCTACTTTCAGTGAAAAGGTGAAATATTAATATTTTCAGTTTTGTCTCTTACAGACTTCTATCTAGTTTTTCATAACTGTTTTCGTAATCTACGCCTCTTGAAGCATCAGAAACGATGATTAAAAAAAAAAGTTTGAAAAATTCCAAAAAAAGTACATGAACTATAGTTCATGTACTTTTTTTGGAATTATTATTCCAAATTATTATTATTATTATTATTATATATTTTACGCACTCTGATATGTGAGTGAAAAGGTGAAAAATAATATTTTCAGTTTTGTCTCTTACAGACTTCTATCTAGTATTTCATAACTGTTTTCGTAATCTACGCCTCTTAAAGCATCAGAAACGATGATTAAAAGAAAAAGTTTTGAAAAATTACAAAAAAAGTACATGAACTATAGTCTTGCTACTTTCAGTGAAAAGGTGAAAAATTAATATTTTCAGTTTTGTCTCTTAAAGACTTCTATCAACTATTTCACGACTGTTTTCGTAATCTACGCCTCTTGAAGCATCAGAAACGATGATTAACAGGAAAAGTTTGAAAAATTCCAAAAAAAGTACATGAACTTCAACTATTTCATTTCTGTCTTGCTACTTTCAGTGAAAAGGTGTAAAATTAATATTTTCAGTTTTGTCTCTTACAGACTCCTATCTAGTATTTCATAACTGTTTTCGTAATCTACGCCTCTTGAAGCATCAGAAACGATGATTAAAAGAAAAAGTTTGAAAAATTCCAAAAAAAGTACATGACCTATAGTCCTTGCTACTTTCAGTGAAAAGGTGAAAAATGAATATTTTTAGTTTTGTCCTCTTACAGACTTCTATCAACTATTTCATGACTGTTTTCGTAATCTACGCCTCTTAAAGCATCAGAAACGATGATTAACAGAAAAAGTTTGAAAAATTCCAAAAAAAAGTACTTGAACATGCTACTTTCAGTGAAAAGGTGAAAAATTAATATTTTCAGTTTTGTCTCTTACAGACTTCTATCTACTTTTTCATAACTGTTTTCGTAATCTACGCCTCTTGAAGCATCAGAAACGATAATTAAAAGAAAAAGTTTGAAAAATTCCAAAAAAAGTACATGAACTATAGTTTTGCTACTTTCAGTGAAAAGGTGAAAAATTAATATTTTCAGTTTTGTCTCTTACAGACTTCTATCAACTATTTCACGACTGTTTTCGTAATCTACGCCTCTTAAAGCATCAGAAACGACGATTAACAGGAAAAGTGTGAAAAATTCCAAAAAAAGTACATGAACTATATAGTCTTGCTACTTTCAGTGAAAAGGTGAAAAATTAATATGTTCAGTTTTGTCTCTTACAGACTTCTATCTACTTTTTCATAACTGTTTTCGTAATCTACGCCTCCTGAAGCATCAGAAACGATGATTAAAGAAAAAAGTTTGAAAAATTCCAAAAAAGTACATGAACTATAGTCTTGCTACTTTCAGTGAAAAGGTGAAAAATTAATATTTTCAGTTTTGTCTCTTACACAACTTCCATCTACTTTTTCATGACTGTTTTCGTAATCTACGCCTCCTGAAGCATCAGAAACGATGATTAAAAGAAAAAGTTTGAAAAATTCCAAAAAAAGTACATGGACTATAGTCTTGCTACTTTCAGTGAAAAGGTGAAAAATTAATATTTTCAGTTTTGTCTCTTACAGACTTCTATCTACTTTTTCATGACTGTTTTCGTAATCTACGCATCTTGAAGCATCAGAAACGATGATTAACAGAAAAAGTTTTAAAAATTCCAAAAAAAGTACATGATTTATAGTCGTGCTACTTTCATTGAAAAGGTGAAAAATTAATATTTTCAGTTTTGTCTCTTACAGACTTCTATCAACTATTTCATGACTGTTTTCGTAATCTACGCCTCTTGAAGCATCAGAAACGATGATTAACAGAAAAAGTTTGAAAAATTCCAAAAAAAGTACATGAACTATAGTCTTGCTACTTTCAGTGAAAAGGTGAAAAATTAATATTTTTAGTTTTGTCTCTTACAGACTTCTATCAACTATTTCATGACTGTTTTCGTAATCTACGTCTCTTAAAGCATCAGAAACGGTGATTAACAGAAAAAGTTTGAAAAATTCCAAAAAAAAGTACATGAATTGTCTTGCTACTTTCAGTGAAAAGGTGAAAAATTAATATTTTCAGTTTTGTCTCTTACAGACTTCTATCAACTATTTCATGACTGTTTTCGTAATCTACGCCTCTTATAGCATCAGAAACGATGATTAACAGAAAAAGTTTGAAAAATTCCAAAAAAAGTACATGAACTATAGTCTTGCTACTTTCAGTGAAAAGGTGAAAAATTAATATTTTTAGTTTTGTCTCTTACAGACTTCTATCAACTATTTCATGACTGTTTTCGTAATCTACGCCTCTTAAAGCATCAGAAACGATGCTTTGAAAAATTCCAAAAAAAGTACATGAACTATAGTCTTGCTACTTTCAGTGAAAAGGTGAAAAATTAATATTTTCAGTTTTGTCTCTTACACAACTTCCATCTACTTTTTCATGACTGTTTTCGTAATCTACGCCTCTTAAAGCATCAGAAACGACGATTAACAGGAAAAGTTTGAAAAATTCCAAAAAAAGTACATGAACTATAGTCTTGCTACTTTCAGTGAAAAGGTGAAAAATTAATATGTTAAGTTTTGTCTCTTACAGACTTCTATCTACTTTTTCATAACTGTTTTCGTAATCTACGCCTCCTGAAGCATCAGAAACGATGATTAACAGAAAAGTCTTGCTACTTTCAGTGAAAAGGTGAAAAATTAATTTTTTCAGTTTTGTCTCTTACAGACATCTATCTACTTTTTCATGACTGTTTTCGTAATCTACGCCTCTTGAAGCATCAGACACGATGATTAACAGAAAAGTTTGAAAAATTCCAAAAAAAGTACATGAACTATAGTTCATGTACTTTTTTTGGAATTTTTCTTCATTCTTCATTTTTTCTTTTTCTTCATTTTTCGTCTTGCTACTTTCATTGAAAAGGTGAAAAATTAATATTTTCAGTTTTGTCTCTTACAGACTTCTATCAACTATTTCATGACTGTTTTCGTAATCTACGCCTCTTGAAGCATCAGAAACGATGATTAACAGAAAAAGTTTGAAAAATTCCAAAAAAAGTACATGAACTTCATGTAATACATGAACTATATAGTCTTGCTACTTTCATTGAAAAGGTGAAAAATTAATATTATCAGTTTTGTCTCTTACAGACTTCTATCAACTATTTCATGACTGTTTTCGTAATCTACGCCTCTTGAAGCATCAGAAACGATGATTAACAGAAAAAGTTTGAAAAATTCCAAAAAAAGTACATGAACTATAGTCTTGCTACTTTCAGTGAAAAGGTGAAAAATTAATATTTTCAGTTTTGTCTCTTACAGACATCTATCTACTTTTTCATGAATGTTTTCGTAATCTACGCCTCTTGAAGCATCAGAAACGATGATTAACAGAAAAAGTTTGAAAATTCCAAAAAAAGTACATGAACTATAGTCTTGCTACTTTCATTGAAAAGGTGAAAAATTAATATTTTCAGTTTTGTCTCTTACAGACTTCTATCTACTTTTTCATGACTGTTTTCGTAATCTACGCCTCTTGAAGCATCAGAAACGATGATTAACAGAAAAAGTTTGAAAAATTCCAAAAAAAGTACATGAACTATAGTCTTGCTACTTTCATTGAAAAGGTGAAAAATTAATATTTTCAGTTTTGTCTCTTACAGACTTCTATCTAGTATTTCATAACTGTTTTTGTAATCTACGCCTCCTGAAGCATCAGAAACGATGATTAAAAGAAAAAGTTTGAAAAATTCCAAAAAAAAGTACATGAACTATAGTCTTGCTACTTTCAGTGAAAAGGTGAAAAATTAATATTTTCAGTTTTGTCTCTTACAGACTTCTATCTAGTATTTCATAACTGTTTTCGTAATCTACGCCTCTTGAAGCATCAGAAACGATGATTAACAGAAAAAGTTTGAAAAATTCCAAAAAAAGTACATGAATTCATTTGTCTTGCTACTTTCAGTGAAAAGGTGAAAAATTAATATTTTCAGTTTTGTCTCTTACAGACTCCTATCTAGTATTTCATAACTGATTTCGTAATCTACGCCTCTTGAAGCATCAGAAACGATAATTAAAAGAAAAAGTTTGAAAATTCCAAAAAAAGTACATGAACTATAGTCTTGCTACTTTCAGTGAAAAGGTGAAAAATTAATATTTTCAGTTTTGTCTCTTACAGACTTCTATCTAGTATTTCATAACTGTTTTCGTAATCTACGCCTCTTGAAGCATCAGAAACGATGATTAAAAGAAAAAGTTTGAAAAATTCCAAAAAAAGTACATGAACTATAGTCTTGCTACTTTCAGTGAAAGGTGAAAAATTAATATTTTCAGTTTTGTCTCTTACAGACTTCTATCTAGTATTTCATAACTGTTTTCGTAATCTACGCCTCTTAAAGCATCAGAAACGACGATTAACAGGAAAAGTGTGAAAAATTCCAAAAAAAGTACATGAAACTATATAGTCTTGCTACTTTCAGTGAAAAGGTGAAAAATTAATATGTTCAGTTTTGTCTCTTACAGACTTCTATCTACTTTTTCATAACTGTTTTCGTAATCTACGCCTCCTGAAGCATCAGAAACGATGATTAAAAGAAAAAGTTTGAAAATTCCAAAAAAAGTACATGAACTATAGTCTTGCTACTTTCAGTGAAAAGGTGAAAAATTAATATTTTCAGTTTTGTCTCTTACACAACTTCCATCTACTTTTTCATAACTGAAAGAAGTCTTACAGACTTCTATCTACTTTTTCATAACTGTTTTCGTAATCTACGCCTCCTGAAGCATCAGAAACGATGATTAAAAGAAAAAGTTTGAAAAATTCCAAAAAAAGTACATGAACTATGGTCTTGCTACTTTTAGTGAAAAGGTGAAAAATTAATATTTTCAGTTTTGTCTCTTACAGACTTCTATCTACTTTTTCATGACTGTTTTCGTAATCTACGCCTCTTGAAGCATCAGAAACGATGATTAACAGAAAAAGTTTGAAAAATTCCAAAAAAAGTACATGAACTATAGTCTTGACGCACTCTGATATGTG
>JAQMRL010000030.1:0-17500 GCA_035578175.1 Catonia carolina
CACATATCAAAGTGCGTCCTAACCTAACATAACCTTAACCGAACCCTAACCTAACCTAACCTAACCTAACCTAACCTAACCTAACCTAACCTAACCTAACCTAACCTAACCTAACCTAACCTAACCTAACCTAACCTAACCTAACCTAACCTAACCTAACCTAACCTAACCTAACCTAACCTAACCTAACCTAACCTAACCTAACCTAACCTAACCTAACCTAACCTAACCTAACCTAACCTAACCTAACCTAACCTAACCTAACCTAACCTAACCTAACCTAACCTAACCTAACCTAACCTAACCTAACCTAACCTAACCTAACCTAACCTAACCTAACCTAACCTAACCTAACCTAACCTAACCTAACCTAACCTAACCTAACCTAACCTAACCTAACCTAACCTAACCTAACCTAACCTAACCTAACCTAACCTAACCTAACCTAACCTAACCTAACCTAACCTAACCTAACCTAACCTAACCTAACCTAACCTAACCTAACCTAACCTAACCTAACCTAACCTAACCTAACCTAACCTAACCTAACCTAACCTAACCTAACCTAACCTAACCTAACCTAACCTAACCTAACCTAACCTAACCTAACCTAACCTAACCTAACCTAACCTAACCTAACCTAACCTAACCTAACCTAACCTAACCTAACCTAACCTAACCTAACCTAACCTAACCTAACCTAACCTAACCTAACCTAACCTAACCTAACCTAACCTAACCTAACCTAACCTAACCTAACCTAACCTAACCTAACCTAACCTAACCTAACCTAACCTAACCTAACCTAACCTAACCTAACCTAACCTAACCTAACCTAACCTAACCTAACCTAACCTAACCTAACCTAACCTAACCTAACCTAACCTAACCTAACCTAACCTAACCTAACCTAACCTAACCTAACCTAACCTAACCTAACCTAACCTAACCTAACCTAACCTAACCTAACCTAACCTAACCTAACCTAACCTAACCTAACCTAACCTAACCTAACCTAACCTAACCTAACCTAACCTAACCTAACCTAACCTAACCTAACCTAACCTAACCTAACCTAACCTAACCTAACCTAACCTAACCTAACCTAACCTAACCTAACCTAACCTAACCTAACCTAACCTAACCTAACCTAACCTAACCTAACCTAACCTAACCTAACCTAACCTAACCTAACCTAACCTAACCTAACCTAACCTAACCTAACCTAACCTAACCTTTTTTTTTTTTTTTTTTTTTTTTTTTTTTTTTTTTTTTTTTTTTTTTTTTTTTCAGCCGTGCGGAGCGGGGGAATCTTCTTAGGGCCAAGCGGCTACCCCAGCCGTTTCAATTCCGACTGGGCCTGAAAGATACCACTGCACGCGCAGTGGTTATGTGGGGTTTTTACCCACTAAACCTAACCGCCCCTTCTCAACACCAGGTACCGGACCCGCCTACAATGGCATTACTCAGTACCCGGTGTGCCCTGGGAAATAAACCCACCCCTTAATGTAATTACCGGACCCGTAGGACTTGCTGGCCATTCAGCCGAGGCCCAATGACCATACCTACTAGCCTATCTACCCCAGACTTAAGCCTGAAGTATACCGCGACAATAAAATTAAAAACCTAACCCCAGATATGGGATTTACTGACGGATTATCATGGATAAACCGTCATACCACGAATAACATGCACACACACATTCATACCTACATAAACTGCTTCTAGAATAAAGGGCAAGGGGCCCGAGAACTATGTTCCCAAACCCCCGGTAACAAAATAGGTGGACTCTACAATGAATTAGCCAAGATGAAGATCAACGCTGCTGCAGGCGACGCTCGTCCTCACCCTTGGCTCGCAGAATCGAACTGACCAGTAGCCGAACACTCTCCCATGCTTCCTGCGACTCCAGCATCTTCTTCACCACGGTGTCCGCCATGACGTCTTCGCCAACCGCAACGGCACACCGCCTCCTCTCTTCAGCCCACCTTCCACACTCCAGAATGGTGTGCTCGGCTGAATCCTGGAGCTCGCAGTATCGGCACCCCGGCGTCGCTCTTCTTCTACGTTTCTTCAAGTAATCCTCAAAATCTCCATGACCACTGAGGAACTGGGTGAGGAAAAAGTCCAGCTCCCCATGGCGCCTTTCCAACCAACTTCTCAACTCTGGGATCAGCCTATGGGTCCACCGACCCTTCTCCGACCCAGACCATCTCTCTTGCCATTGCCGCATCCTGTTGTCCTTGGCCTCACTTTTGGGCATGCCCCCCGCCACTGCCGATCTCTCTTCAATGACCAAGTCGATAGGGGGCACCCCGGCCAACACAAACGCCGCTTCCGCCGACACTGTACGGAACGCCAGGCACACACGAAGGGCGACGCGCCGTTGAACTGCTTCTAAGCACCTCCGTGCCACCTGGAATTCCAGTGCCCTACTCCAGCATTCCGCTCCGTACGTTATAACGGACGTTACCACCGCCGCATACAGCTTCCTCTTCGATGGTCTGGGCCCATGCATATTTCCCATAAGCCTACCCAGAGCCTTAATCAGTCTGTCCGCCTTGCCGCAGACTTCTCGTACATGGGGGATGAACACTCTGTTTTTATCCAACCATACCCCCAAGTACTTGACCCTCGGCAAGGGTGTGATGACCTTGGTTCCGACTCTGAAGGTTATCTCTCCGAATCGCCGCCTACCCGCCATAACAACGGCCTCGGTCTTCTCCGCTGCCACTTCTAGGCCGACGCTGGTCATCCAATCCATTATGACTGTAATGGCTTCGTCCGCCTTTTCCATTACCGTTTGCGGAGTCTTCCCCACCACCACAATGGCGAGGTCATCCGCAAACGCGACCGTTGTTACGCCGTCCGGTAACTCCAGCCGGAGGACGTCGTCATAGGATAGGTTCCACAGGTCCGGTCCGAGGATTGAACCCTGTGGAACTCCGCACCACATCCTCTCCTCTATAATCTCGCCCTCCGACTCCACCATCAGCAGCCTCTCCGACAGGTACCTCTGCACTATACGTAGAAGGTACTCGCTAACCCTCTTCTTTTTTAATGCATCAACAACTACACCCCACGGCAGGCTGTTGAATGCATTTTTAATATCTAGCAGGATTACTGCGGGAATTCTTCGTGACCTCCAGCTACCCGCCGCAGCCTCGTCCACCTTCTGCATCACGAGTCGAACGGCGTCTGCCGTTGACCTTCCCTCCCGGAAGCCAAACTGTCTTTCCGACAGACCGCCGTTCCGCTGGATTTCTTCCTTCAGCCTTACCCTCAGCAAGCTCTCATAGAGCTTACCCAACGAATTGAGTAAGCATATCGGCCGGTAGGCCGCTGCGTCATCGGGTGACCGCCCCTCCTTCTTCAGAAGAACCAGCCTCGCACGTCGCCACTCCTGCGGGAACTCTCCGCCAACCAGCAGCTTGTTATACATCCTTAGCACTTCTACCGGAAACTTGCCCACCAGTGCTTGAACCGCCTCGACCGGTACCCCATCAGGACCGGGACTCTTCTTCGGTGACATTCTTGCCGCCGCCTCTAAAAGCTCGGCCACCGTGAAACTCGGGATATCGACTGCCGCAAGCTCCTCATACGCAGGTTCCGGAAGCCTCGGGAACAACCTCCCGCAGACCTCCTTCAACCTGCCCCTGCTCAACACCGGCAGCCGACGTCCAAACTTCTTCGTAACGATCTTAAAGCCCCTTCCCCAGGGGTCCTCGTCTACCTCGTCGCACAGCGCGGTCCAAGCACGCCTCTTGGAGCTCTCGATTGCTCTTCTCATCTGCCGCCTGGCAATCTTCAATTCTTCTCTGTACGCCTGCTCACTTTCAACATCTTCTCGTCTCCTGGACCGCTGTAACTGACGTCTTGCCCTCACGCAACTCATACTGAGTGCCGCAATCTCGTCGTTCCACCAGTACACCGTCTTCCTCCGCTCGGACCTGGGGCAAACCTGCTGGTACGCCGTAACGACTACCTCTCCCAGGTCCTCTACAGCTCGATGCACTGCCAGCTCATCCATCACCTTATCCAGGAACTTAGCGATGACTACTCTGTTTGGCCTCGCCGCCCGCTTGACGTCCGGTAGACGCCTCACGCCCCACAGGGAAAACTCTATACACCTGTGGTCGCTTAGCGTCTCTACCTCCGACAGCACGCACCAAGTTGTCCCGTCACCGATGTAACGATCAGAAGCAAAAGTCACGTCAATGATCGACCGCTGGAGCCCCCTCGCGAACGTTGGCTCACTGCCTTCGTTGAGAAGCGTAAGATCCAAGCCTGCCGCCAGGTCCACCAGAATACGCCCCCTCTCATCCTCGATGCCGCCAGTCCATGCACCGTGCTTGGCATTGAAATCACCGGCCAGGACCAGTCTTCCAATATGGCCACGGGCCGCCAACATCACTTCATCAATCCGCTTTCGATACTCGTCCACGCTGATATTCGGCGATATATATACCCCGAAGAGAGAGACCTGTTCGAGCCTCACCCAGGCAAAGCCATGGCCTCGTCCAGAATCTCTCACCGCTCGCTGCGTTATCACCTTCACCGCCACATCGCAGTCAGCATCCGTCACCCAGCCGTCCGCCGTCTTCACCGTTGCTTTATTGGGTTCAGCGACCAGGACCACATCCGCTTGGCGGCTCACTGCCGTCCTCCAAAGCAGGTCCTGCGCCACCCTACTCCTGTTGACGTTCAGCTGTAGCACCCGCATGCCTCCTACTCTGCGTCCATGTCAGCGCCCCTCCGCTGCGCCGTCTTCTGACCTTTCGGGCACTCCTTCCTCTGGTGGCCCTCCTTCCCGCAACCGAAGCAGAGCTTGGATCTATCCTCCCCCTTACATTTCGCCGCCACATGGCCATGCTCCCAACACCGGAAACATCGTACTTCTTCTGTTCTTTCGACAACCCGACAGTTGACCCATCCTACTCTCGCCCTCCTCAACTGCCGCAGCTTGGTTGCCGTCGCTCCCCTGGCGAGGACAGTCGCATTTTGAGTGGCACCGTACGCGGGTCGAACGGCTGTCACCCTGACGTCATCCGCCTCACCGCCCACGGCCGCCACCAGCGCTTCTTTGACTGCGTTTACATCTGCATCACCCTCCAGGTCTTTGACGTGAAAAACCACAATCTGGGCCCTCCGACCTGCTTCCTTCACCACCACCTGAGGCAGCTTCTCCGTAACGGCCCTCCTGACCGTTTCCGTGTTTACTGCCCCAGGCCCCTTGTCAACGGCCCTGATCCGAATCTGGACCTGCTCACTCGGCCCCTTCTTGATCGACAGGACCTCCCCCAGTTCTTCACGGTTGACCGTTGACTTAACCTTTTTGAGAAGGTCCGCGTAGGAGCTCCCCTCCGCTGACAGGGAAACCACCCTAGACGGCGGCCCCTGCTCCTTCACTTCCTCTCTTCTACCAGCCTTTTCCACGTGCACGTAAAGGCCCTTCTTCGCCCTGCGCCCAGCGATCTCCGCCACCTTTACGTGCTTCTCCGCGTCGGCTCCCTCCTCCAGACGAACTGCCACTTCTCTGCTGGAGTTCTCCAGTACTTTCTCCAGCCCCTTTAACCAGTCCAGTACCGCTGACTCTTCCTGGCTATCGATCACGACAGTGAATGTCCTGCCACTCTCGAACAGAACATCTTCCTCCGACAGGACATTCACTTCGCTAGTGGCCCGCACCACCTGGCCTCTCCTTAACTTTCCTTCCTGCGCCAGCTTTCTGACCGCGGCTGCACCCCGGCCAGTTCTCCCCTTCACTCCACCCGGCGCAGAAAGGTCATATACGAAGACCACGTCTCTGCCCTCCTCTACCTTCCACTCCTGGCATCTCCTGACACTCACGTAAGCCTCCTTAGGCCATCTTCTTGTTACTACTTCCACCACGTCGTCGTTCGCCACACCTGCTTCCAGGACTTCAGCCACGGCTTGCCTCGTCCCGGTCCAGGCCGATTGCGTAGCCCTATCTGTCATGACAGGGCTTGTCCGCCTATCGCACCTGGCGCACACTTGGCCGCACGACCTCGCCTCCTTCTTCGCCTCTTCAAGGCTCCTCCTAACCTCTCTTAGTTTTTTGAATAGGAGATCCCCCTCTTCACTAAGCAAGGCCTGCCTACTCACCATGGTTTCCACCCCGGCCAACTTGCCCTCAAGTTCCTGCAGTATGGATACCATGGCCTCCGTTTCTCCGACGTCGTGTTCTTCCCTGGGCCTCTTGTACCGCTCCAGCGACGATACTCGCCCCCTCGGAACAACTCTGGAACCTCCTGCTAGCCTCGGGTCTCTTTCCTCCTTATTTCCCACTTTCTTCTTCGACTTGGTACCACCCGAGCCACTGCCTCCCGCATCGCCCTTATCTCCATCCTGGGTCTTCGTTTGGGCCTGCTTCGGCCCCTCAACAGCCTTTACAGGAGACCTAGAAAGTCGGTCTTTCCGTCCAAACGGATCCCCCTCATCCATAGCACTAATTGCTCTGTGACAACCGTACTCTTTTTAGCCGTTTGCGCCTTAAAAACGGTTTTTTACGAACCGTTTGGCTGCCCCTAGTACTAGTGCTTCAGAAAGCACTAGGAGGTAGCAATTCGTTATTATTATACTAAGCTATAGTATAGAGCAGACTGCATGTACAATTGTACTACCTATACCAAGGACCGCCGTAAACCCGCAATACACAAGTCTTCAAGTACAAGTACCGGCGGCAATTGTACTTCTTTTAACTGGTTCTGCCTGGAAACCGCTTTACGACCGACAGATTGCGATTTCAGCTACCAGGCTCACAGAATTAATAGAAAGTATTCAGCGAACACGGAAAACACACAACTAAATTCAAACAATTAAATTTATATAAAATAAATTTATCTTATCGGGGATTATACTAATCCCCTTAACTTTACTAAAATTCAATTACAGTACCTCACCTCTGCTCGCTTCCTACTATCCTATTCCTTGAACAATTTTAAAAAGCCCGCACCGAAGCTATTTACAACTCCACCGACGTCCTATCGGGCCAGCTTCGACAAGATAAAGCCAACGCACCGCGGTACGCGATTTTAGACTTTAAAACGAAAATTTTTTTAACCACTTGTTCTATGTTTAACCTATAAACAATCAAACATACATCAACAACATAATCCAGCAACCCAAAATCATACACAATAGACAATCCAAAGTAATTAATTGACCACACAATCCGATATTAACCGTACCACTGTAATTAGAGTGACTAATTATGTGTTATTCTACGAGTGTTCCAAGCTTAACCTATAAGCATGAGAACGAAACACAAAACACTTTACCATCCGTTGTCCATAAATCATAAAACTTTACACTGTCCGAAATAATCAATTAATCTACCAGTCCGATATTACGCGTTACCACCTTAACTAGAAATACAGGGTGATATTTAATCCACGTATGTCCCCTGCTTAACCTCCAAGCAAGGGAAACAAACACTCAAAAAACTTCACAATCCGTTATCCAATACTCGTAAAATTTAGCACAGTCCAAGATTAACCATCCATCTACCGATTCCGACACAGTCCGTTATAAAAAACCACAAAAAACCTCGCCAAAACACATAAACACCAGGAGCACTATACTCACTCTGCCTACTCGTATGGTGACGTATCACCACTCAACCTAACCTAACCTAACCTAACCTAACCTAACCTAACCTAACCTAACCTAACCTAACCTAACCTAACCTAACCTAACCTAACCTAACCTAACCTAACCTAACCTAACCTAACCTAACCTAACCTAACCTAACCTAACCTAACCTAACCTAACCTAACCTAACCTAACCTAACCTAACCTAACCTAACCTAACCTAACCTAACCTAACCTAACCTAACCTAACCTAACCTAACCTAACCTAACCTAACCTAACCTAACCTAACCTAACCTAACCTAACCTAACCTAACCTAACCTAACCTAACCTAACCTAACCTAACCTAACCTAACCTAACCTAACCTAACCTAACCTAACCTAACCTAACCTAACCTAACCTAACCTAACCTAACCTAACCTAACCTAACCTAACCTAACCTAACCTAACCTAACCTAACCTAACCTAACCTAACCTAACCTAACCTAACCTAACCTAACCTAACCTAACCTAACCTAACCTAACCTAACCTAACCTAACCTAACCTAACCTAACCTAACCTAACCTAACCTAACCTAACCTAACCTAACCTAACCTAACCTAACCTAACCTAACCTTTTTTTTTTTTTTTTTTTTTTTTTTTTTTTTTTTTTTTTTTTTTTTTTTTTTCAGCCGTGCGGAGCGGGGGAATCTTCTTAGGGCCAAGCGGCTACCCCAGCCGTTTCAATTCCGACTGGGCCTGAAAGATACCACTGCACGCGCAGTGGTTATGTGGGGTTTTTACCCACTAAACCTAACCGCCCCTTCTCAACACCAGGTACCGGACCCGCCTACAATGGCATTACTCAGTACCCGGTGTGCCCTGGGAAATAAACCCACCCCTTAATGTAATTACCGGACCCGTAGGACTTGCTGGCCATTCAGCCGAGGCCCAATGACCATACCTACTAGCCTATCTACCCCAGACTTAAGCCTGAAGTATACCGCGACAATAAAATTAAAAACCTAACCCCAGATATGGGATTTACTGACGGATTATCATGGATAAACCGTCATACCACGAATAACATGCACACACACATTCATACCTACATAAACTGCTTCTAGAATAAAGGGCAAGGGGCCCGAGAACTATGTTCCCAAACCCCCGGTAACAAAATAGGTGGACTCTACAATGAATTAGCCAAGATGAAGATCAACGCTGCTGCAGGCGACGCTCGTCCTCACCCTTGGCTCGCAGAATCGAACTGACCAGTAGCCGAACACTCTCCCATGCTTCCTGCGACTCCAGCATCTTCTTCACCACGGTGTCCGCCATGACGTCTTCGCCAACCGCAACGGCACACCGCCTCCTCTCTTCAGCCCACCTTCCACACTCCAGAATGGTGTGCTCGGCTGAATCCTGGAGCTCGCAGTATCGGCACCCCGGCGTCGCTCTTCTTCTACGTTTCTTCAAGTAATCCTCAAAATCTCCATGACCACTGAGGAACTGGGTGAGGAAAAAGTCCAGCTCCCCATGGCGCCTTTCCAACCAACTTCTCAACTCTGGGATCAGCCTATGGGTCCACCGACCCTTCTCCGACCCAGACCATCTCTCTTGCCATTGCCGCATCCTGTTGTCCTTGGCCTCACTTTTGGGCATGCCCCCCGCCACTGCCGATCTCTCTTCAATGACCAAGTCGATAGGGGGCACCCCGGCCAACACAAACGCCGCTTCCGCCGACACTGTACGGAACGCCAGGCACACACGAAGGGCGACGCGCCGTTGAACTGCTTCTAAGCACCTCCGTGCCACCTGGAATTCCAGTGCCCTACTCCAGCATTCCGCTCCGTACGTTATAACGGACGTTACCACCGCCGCATACAGCTTCCTCTTCGATGGTCTGGGCCCATGCATATTTCCCATAAGCCTACCCAGAGCCTTAATCAGTCTGTCCGCCTTGCCGCAGACTTCTCGTACATGGGGGATGAACACTCTGTTTTTATCCAACCATACCCCCAAGTACTTGACCCTCGGCAAGGGTGTGATGACCTTGGTTCCGACTCTGAAGGTTATCTCTCCGAATCGCCGCCTACCCGCCATAACAACGGCCTCGGTCTTCTCCGCTGCCACTTCTAGGCCGACGCTGGTCATCCAATCCATTATGACTGTAATGGCTTCGTCCGCCTTTTCCATTACCGTTTGCGGAGTCTTCCCCACCACCACAATGGCGAGGTCATCCGCAAACGCGACCGTTGTTACGCCGTCCGGTAACTCCAGCCGGAGGACGTCGTCATAGGATAGGTTCCACAGGTCCGGTCCGAGGATTGAACCCTGTGGAACTCCGCACCACATCCTCTCCTCTATAATCTCGCCCTCCGACTCCACCATCAGCAGCCTCTCCGACAGGTACCTCTGCACTATACGTAGAAGGTACTCGCTAACCCTCTTCTTTTTTAATGCATCAACAACTACACCCCACGGCAGGCTGTTGAATGCATTTTTAATATCTAGCAGGATTACTGCGGGAATTCTTCGTGACCTCCAGCTACCCGCCGCAGCCTCGTCCACCTTCTGCATCACGAGTCGAACGGCGTCTGCCGTTGACCTTCCCTCCCGGAAGCCAAACTGTCTTTCCGACAGACCGCCGTTCCGCTGGATTTCTTCCTTCAGCCTTACCCTCAGCAAGCTCTCATAGAGCTTACCCAACGAATTGAGTAAGCATATCGGCCGGTAGGCCGCTGCGTCATCGGGTGACCGCCCCTCCTTCTTCAGAAGAACCAGCCTCGCACGTCGCCACTCCTGCGGGAACTCTCCGCCAACCAGCAGCTTGTTATACATCCTTAGCACTTCTACCGGAAACTTGCCCACCAGTGCTTGAACCGCCTCGACCGGTACCCCATCAGGACCGGGACTCTTCTTCGGTGACATTCTTGCCGCCGCCTCTAAAAGCTCGGCCACCGTGAAACTCGGGATATCGACTGCCGCAAGCTCCTCATACGCAGGTTCCGGAAGCCTCGGGAACAACCTCCCGCAGACCTCCTTCAACCTGCCCCTGCTCAACACCGGCAGCCGACGTCCAAACTTCTTCGTAACGATCTTAAAGCCCCTTCCCCAGGGGTCCTCGTCTACCTCGTCGCACAGCGCGGTCCAAGCACGCCTCTTGGAGCTCTCGATTGCTCTTCTCATCTGCCGCCTGGCAATCTTCAATTCTTCTCTGTACGCCTGCTCACTTTCAACATCTTCTCGTCTCCTGGACCGCTGTAACTGACGTCTTGCCCTCACGCAACTCATACTGAGTGCCGCAATCTCGTCGTTCCACCAGTACACCGTCTTCCTCCGCTCGGACCTGGGGCAAACCTGCTGGTACGCCGTAACGACTACCTCTCCCAGGTCCTCTACAGCTCGATGCACTGCCAGCTCATCCATCACCTTATCCAGGAACTTAGCGATGACTACTCTGTTTGGCCTCGCCGCCCGCTTGACGTCCGGTAGACGCCTCACGCCCCACAGGGAAAACTCTATACACCTGTGGTCGCTTAGCGTCTCTACCTCCGACAGCACGCACCAAGTTGTCCCGTCACCGATGTAGCAAAAGTCACGTCAATGATCGACCGCTGGAGCCCCCTCGCGAACGTTGGCTCACTGCCTTCGTTGAGAAGCGTAAGATCCAAGCCTGCCGCCAGGTCCACCAGAATACGCCCCCTCTCATCCTCGATGCCGCCAGTCCATGCACCGTGCTTGGCATTGAAATCACCGGCCAGGACCAGTCTTCCAATATGGCCACGGGCCGCCAACATCACTTCATCAATCCGCTTTCGATACTCGTCCACGCTGATATTCGGCGATATATATACCCCGAAGAGAGAGACCTGTTCGAGCCTCACCCAGGCAAAGCCATGGCCTCGTCCAGAATCTCTCACCGCTCGCTGCGTTATCACCTTCACCGCCACATCGCAGTCAGCATCCGTCACCCAGCCGTCCGCCGTCTTCACCGTTGCTTTATTGGGTTCAGCGACCAGGACCACATCCGCTTGGCGGCTCACTGCCGTCCTCCAAAGCAGGTCCTGCGCCACCCTACTCCTGTTGACGTTCAGCTGTAGCACCCGCATGCCTCCTACTCTGCGTCCATGTCAGCGCCCCTCCGCTGCGCCGTCTTCTGACCTTTCGGGCACTCCTTCCTCTGGTGGCCCTCCTTCCCGCAACCGAAGCAGAGCTTGGATCTATCCTCCCCCTTACATTTCGCCGCCACATGGCCATGCTCCCAACACCGGAAACATCGTACTTCTTCTGTTCTTTCGACAACCCGACAGTTGACCCATCCTACTCTCGCCCTCCTCAACTGCCGCAGCTTGGTTGCCGTCGCTCCCCTGGCGAGGACAGTCGCATTTTGAGTGGCACCGTACGCGGGTCGAACGGCTGTCACCCTGACGTCATCCGCCTCACCGCCCACGGCCGCCACCAGCGCTTCTTTGACTGCGTTTACATCTGCATCACCCTCCAGGTCTTTGACGTGAAAAACCACAATCTGGGCCCTCCGACCTGCTTCCTTCACCACCACCTGAGGCAGCTTCTCCGTAACGGCCCTCCTGACCGTTTCCGTGTTTACTGCCCCAGGCCCCTTGTCAACGGCCCTGATCCGAATCTGGACCTGCTCACTCGGCCCCTTCTTGATCGACAGGACCTCCCCCAGTTCTTCACGGTTGACCGTTGACTTAACCTTTTTGAGAAGGTCCGCGTAGGAGCTCCCCTCCGCTGACAGGGAAACCACCCTAGACGGCGGCCCCTGCTCCTTCACTTCCTCTCTTCTACCAGCCTTTTCCACGTGCACGTAAAGGCCCTTCTTCGCCCTGCGCCCAGCGATCTCCGCCACCTTTACGTGCTTCTCCGCGTCGGCTCCCTCCTCCAGACGAACTGCCACTTCTCTGCTGGAGTTCTCCAGTACTTTCTCCAGCCCCTTTAACCAGTCCAGTACCGCTGACTCTTCCTGGCTATCGATCACGACAGTGAATGTCCTGCCACTCTCGAACAGAACATCTTCCTCCGACAGGACATTCACTTCGCTAGTGGCCCGCACCACCTGGCCTCTCCTTAACTTTCCTTCCTGCGCCAGCTTTCTGACCGCGGCTGCACCCCGGCCAGTTCTCCCCTTCACTCCACCCGGCGCAGAAAGGTCATATACGAAGACCACGTCTCTGCCCTCCTCTACCTTCCACTCCTGGCATCTCCTGACACTCACGTAAGCCTCCTTAGGCCATCTTCTTGTTACTACTTCCACCACGTCGTCGTTCGCCACACCTGCTTCCAGGACTTCAGCCACGGCTTGCCTCGTCCCGGTCCAGGCCGATTGCGTAGCCCTATCTGTCATGACAGGGCTTGTCCGCCTATCGCACCTGGCGCACACTTGGCCGCACGACCTCGCCTCCTTCTTCGCCTCTTCAAGGCTCCTCCTAACCTCTCTTAGTTTTTTGAATAGGAGATCCCCCTCTTCACTAAGCAAGGCCTGCCTACTCACCATGGTTTCCACCCCGGCCAACTTGCCCTCAAGTTCCTGCAGTATGGATACCATGGCCTCCGTTTCTCCGACGTCGTGTTCTTCCCTGGGCCTCTTGTACCGCTCCAGCGACGATACTCGCCCCCTCGGAACAACTCTGGAACCTCCTGCTAGCCTCGGGTCTCTTTCCTCCTTATTTCCCACTTTCTTCTTCGACTTGGTACCACCCGAGCCACTGCCTCCCGCATCGCCCTTATCTCCATCCTGGGTCTTCGTTTGGGCCTGCTTCGGCCCCTCAACAGCCTTTACAGGAGACCTAGAAAGTCGGTCTTTCCGTCCAAACGGATCCCCCTCATCCATAGCACTAATTGCTCTGTGACAACCGTACTCTTTTTAGCCGTTTGCGCCTTAAAAACGGTTTTTTACGAACCGTTTGGCTGCCCCTAGTACTAGTGCTTCAGAAAGCACTAGGAGGTAGCAATTCGTTATTATTATACTAAGCTATAGTATAGAGCAGACTGCATGTACAATTGTACTACCTATACCAAGGACCGCCGTAAACCCGCAATACACAAGTCTTCAAGTACAAGTACCGGCGGCAATTGTACTTCTTTTAACTGGTTCTGCCTGGAAACCGCTTTACGACCGACAGATTGCGATTTCAGCTACCAGGCTCACAGAATTAATAGAAAGTATTCAGCGAACACGGAAAACACACAACTAAATTCAAACAATTAAATTTATATAAAATAAATTTATCTTATCGGGGATTATACTAATCCCCTTAACTTTACTAAAATTCAATTACAGTACCTCACCTCTGCTCGCTTCCTACTATCCTATTCCTTGAACAATTTTAAAAAGCCCGCACCGAAGCTATTTACAACTCCACCGACGTCCTATCGGGCCAGCTTCGACAAGATAAAGCCAACGCACCGCGGTACGCGATTTTAGACTTTAAAACGAAAATTTTTTTAACCACTTGTTCTATGTTTAACCTATAAACAATCAAACATACATCAACAACATAATCCAGCAACCCAAAATCATACACAATAGACAATCCAAAGTAATTAATTGACCACACAATCCGATATTAACCGTACCACTGTAATTAGAGTGACTAATTATGTGTTATTCTACGAGTGTTCCAAGCTTAACCTATAAGCATGAGAACGAAACACAAAACACTTTACCATCCGTTGTCCATAAATCATAAAACTTTACACTGTCCGAAATAATCAATTAATCTACCAGTCCGATATTACGCGTTACCACCTTAACTAGAAATACAGGGTGATATTTAATCCACGTATGTCCCCTGCTTAACCTCCAAGCAAGGGAAACAAACACTCAAAAAACTTCACAATCCGTTATCCAATACTCGTAAAATTTAGCACAGTCCAAGATTAACCATCCATCTACCGATTCCGACACAGTCCGTTATAAAAAACCACAAAAAACCTCGCCAAAACACATAAACACCAGGAGCACTATACTCACTCTGCCTACTCGTATGGTGACGTATCACCACTCAACCTAACCTAACCTAACCTAACCTAACCTAACCTAACCTAACCTAACCTAACCTAACCTAACCTAACCTAACCTAACCTAACCTAACCTAACCTAACCTAACCTAACCTAACCTAACCTAACCTAACCTAACCTAACCTAACCTAACCTAACCTAACCTAACCTAACCTAACCTAACCTAACCTAACCTAACCTAACCTAACCTAACCTAACCTAACCTAACCTAACCTAACCTAACCTAACCTAACCTAACCTAACCTAACCTAACCTAACCTAACCTAACCTAACCTAACCTAACCTAACCTAACCTAACCTAACCTAACCTAACCTAACCTAACCTAACCTAACCTAACCTAACCTAACCTAACCTAACCTAACCTAACCTAACCTAACCTAACCTAACCTAACCTAACCTAACCTAACCTAACCTAACCTAACCTAACCTAACCTAACCTAACCTAACCTAACCTAACCTAACCTAACCTAACCTAACCTAACCTAACCTAACCTAACCTAACCTAACCTAACCTAACCTAACCTAACCTAACCTAACCTAACCTAACCTAACCTAACCTAACCTAACCTAACCTAACCTAACCTAACCTAACCTAACCTAACCTAACCTAACCTAACCTAACCTAACCTAACCTAACCTAACCTAACCTAACCTAACCTAACCTAACCTAACCTAACCTAACCTAACCTAACCTAACCTAACCTAACCTAACCTAACCTAACCTAACCTAACCTAACCTAACCTAACCTAACCTAACCTAACCTAACCTAACCTAACCTAACCTTTTTTTTTTTTTTTTTTTTTTTTTTTTTTTTCAGCCGTGCGGAGCGGGGGAATCTTCTTAGGGCCAAGCGGCTACCCCAGCCGTTTCAATTCCGGCTGGGCCTGAAAGATACCACTGCACGCGCAGTGGTTATGTGGGGTTTTTACCCACTAAACCTAACCGCCCCTTCTCAACACCAGGTACCGGACCCGCCGACAATGGCATTACTCAGTACCTGGTGTGCCCTGGGAAATAAACCCAACCCCTTAATGTGACTACCGGACCCGTAGGACTTACTGGCCATTCAGCCGAGGCTCAATGACCATACCTACTAGCCTTAATACCTCAGACCTAAGCCTGAAGTATATCGCGACAATAAAAATACTATTTAAACATTACCCCAGATAATGGGATTTACTGACGGATTATCAGTGATAAACCGTCATACCACGAATAACATGCACACACACATTCATACCTACATAGACTGCTTCTAAACTAAGGGCGAGGGGCCCGAGAACTATGTTCCCAAACCCCCCGTAACAAACTTAGGTGGACTCTACAATGAATTAGCCAAGATGAAGATCAACGCTGCTGCCGGCGACGCTCGTCCTCACTCTTGGCTCGCAGAATCGAACTGACCAGTAGCCGAACACTCTCCCATGCTTCCTGCGACTCCAGCATCTTCTTCACCACGGTGTCCGCCATGACGTCTTCGCCAACCGCAACGGCACACCGCCTCCTCTCTTCAGCCCACCTTCCACACTCCAGAATGGTGTGCTCGGCTGAATCCTGGAGCTCGCAGTATCGGCACCCCGGCGTCGCTCTTCTTCTACGTTTCTTCAAGTAATCCTCAAAATCTCCATGACCACTGAGGAACTGGGTTAGGAAAAAGTCCAGCTCCCCATGGCGCCTTTCCAACCAACTTCTCAACTCTGGGATCAGCCTATGGGTCCACCGACCCTTCTCCGACCTAGACCATCTCTCTTGCCATTGCCGCATCCTGTTGTCCTTGGCCTCACTTTTGGGCATGCCCCCCGCCACTGCCGCTCTCTCTTCAATGACCAAGTCGATGGGGGGCACCCCGGCCAACACAAACGCCGCTTCCGCAGACACTGTACGGAACGCCAGGCACACACGAAGGGCGACGCGCCGTTGTACTGCTTCTAAGCACCTCCGTGCCACCTGGAATTCCAGCGCCCTACTCCAGCATTCCGCTCCGTACGCTATAACGGACGTAACCACCGCCGCATACAGCTTCCTCTTCGAAGGTCTAGGCCCATGCGTATTTCCCATAAGCCTACCCAGAGCCTTAATCAGTCTATCAGCCCTGCCGCAGACTTCTCGTACATGGGGGATGAACACTCTGTTTTTATCCAACCATACCCCCAAGTACTTGACCCTCGGCAAGGGTGTGATGACCTTGGTTCCGACTCTGAAGGTTATCTCTCCGAATCTTCGCCTACCCGCCATGACAACGGCCTCAGTCTTCTCCGCTGCCACTTCTAGGCCGACGCTGGCCATCCAATCCATAATAGTTGCAATGGCTTCGTCCGCCTTTTCCATTACAATTTGCGGAGTCTTCCCCACCACCACAATGGCGAGGTCATCCGCAAACGCGACCGTTGTCACGCCGTCCGGTAACTCCAGCCGAAGGACGTCGTCGTAGGAAAGGTTCCACAGATCCGGTCCGAGGATTGAGCCCTGTGGAACCCCGCAATACATCTTCTCCCTCAATGTCTCGCCCTCCGACTCGACCATCAGCAGCCTCTCCGACAGGTACCTCTGCACGATGCGTAAAAGGTACTCACTGACCCTCTTCTTCTTCAATGCATCAACAACAACTCCCCACGGCAGGCTGTTGAATGCATTTCTAATATCTAGCAGGATTACCGCGGGAATTCTTCGTTTCCTCCAGCTACCCGCCGCAGCCTCGTCCACTTTCTGCATTACGAGTCGAACGGCGTCTGCCGTTGACCTTCCTTCCCGGAAGCCATACTGTCTTTCTGACAGACCGCCGTTCCGCTGGATCTCTTCCTTCAGCCTAACCCTCAGCAAGCTCTCGTAGAGCTTACCCAACGAGTTGAGTAAGCATAT